>JAHLJT010008756.1:1885796-2008510 GCA_031308135.1 Acheta domesticus
GAACAATGGAGGTAATCATGATAAGGCGGGTCTACCATGAACGGCGAGAAACGAATCACCCCCCCCCCATTAGTTTTTGGTAAAGGGATGTAAGTGAAGAGATGACCCAATAGTCTGTAACATATCTATTGAAACGTTTCCCTTCATTAAATGGTGCTGGTGACAACGATTCTTATGACAAGCTGTGAATAAGATAAAACTTGCGCAGAACACTGCGGATTGGTTGATTCATAGCGTGCTCTTGCGCCGGTAAATAATATATCTAGCTGAGAAACGTCCTCGTAAGTCGTTGTTCAATGATACAAAATATATTTTTCAAACTGAAAATTGTGATGTAAAACTTATAAACACTATGCTAAAGCTGATTAGAAAATGATTTTCCTTAAAACAAGTACAAAGCATTGACAGCAAAGGAAAAGGACTCGAGTATCTGACAAACTGCGTGTTCTGATGTTCCATTTTGCATTGCGGACACTTCCGAACTAAACTAGGAAAACCCGGGAGACGTTGTTCTGCCCTTCAACTGCCTCTTTCCCCTCCCATCTCCATTTCTCACTCTCTCTCTCCCTCCGTCCCTCATACTCTCCCTCTATGTCTCTGTGTGTCTCTGTCCCTCTCATTCACATTTACTTGCAGATTCTGCACGTCTCTGAGCAGGTTGGGAAGAGTCGGACCAGCAAAAATGTAATAGAATGATCAAGAAGAGCACATTCTGTAGATGACAGTGATAAATGTTACTTTGAGACTTGGGACCTCAAAAGTTTAGTTTTAAGGCCCTAAAACGCTTCGTTTAGGAGTTATGTAACGATATAGATTCAAAAGGCTGCCGAGTGTGTTGCGGGTTGCATTTGACGTGAATATTTCGATTTGTTCTACAGCACCATTTAATGGAGTTACAACACAATTAACAGTAACTAAACATTCTGGGTGAAAAAACACGTAGAAGTGCCAACTTTCATGGAGATCGGTCCAACGGTGTCGGAGTTTGGCTCTTATATATAAAATCAACATCCAGTTTTATATGTAGAGATAACTAAACCTTCCGCGGGCAGGTGCTGGCGGTGGTGACCGAGTCGGCCAAGGCGGCCGAGAAGGTGAAAGCGGAGGTGCAGGTGGTGAAAGACCGCGCCCAGACGCTCGTGGACTCCATCGCCGAGGACAAGAAGGTCGCCGACGTGAAGCTGGAGGCGGCGCTGCCGGCTCTGCAGGCGGCCGAGGCGGCGCTCAACACCATCAAGCCGGCGGACATCGCCACGGTGCGAAAACTGGGCAAGCCGCCGTACCTCATCACCGTCATCATGGACGCCGTGTGCGTCCTCTTCCAGCGCAAGCTGGCGCCCATCGAGATGGACACCGAGAAGAACTTCTTGATGCCCAGCTGGGCTGAGTCTCTAAAGGTCAGTGGCTCCTCATCTACAAGGTATGTCACCAGGAAGGGAGGCTTAAAGTCAAGGAAGTTTGTTTTTCTACCAAGTTACGAACATGAGTGTGGGCGAATGAAACTAGTGCTAATTTTTCATGCTTCTTAGAAATAGCACACATTCAAAATGACTAACAGATTTCAAACTTTGAAGCCATTCGGTTTCGCCAACTGTCCGGAAACTAAGCCAAAGTGAAGTATATGTTAAGTAACCTCAGTATTACACTACTCACTTCTAACTACCTCACTACTAACAAAACAACTCCTTCCTGTAACTATAAAGTACCCATACTTTGCATTCGCAGGTGATGTCCGATACCAGATTCCTGAGTAATCTACAAAACTATCCAAAAGACAAAATCAACGGCGAGACTGTAGACTTACTGCAACCGTACTTAAGTAACCCACTCTACACTTTCGAGAACGCCAAGCAGGCTTGCGGCAACGTTGCCGGGCTACTGTCTTGGACACAGGCCATGGCACAGTTCTACCACGTGAACAAGGAGGTGTTGCCGCTGAAGGCCAACTTGGCTATCCAGGAGGCAAAGCTGACCGGGGCCACCAGCGACCTAAACGCGGCCCAAGCGCTGCTGGACGAAAAGCAGCGAGAACTTCAAGGCGTGCAGGCCATGTTCGACAAGGCCATGGCGGAGAAGCAGGTGCGTTTTCGAAGAAATTATATTTATTTGGATTTTACGTAAATTATTTTCTCATTATTTAAAGTTTTTGTTAACAAAACTTTTTTAATTTCAATATTCCGGTCGCGCTGCTAAACTGAAGTTTCGAATACCCATGATGCCGTAGTTCGAACATCAGACACACGGAGGGACATTAGATACCTGTTTATTTGTCTTCAAACAATACTAGTAACAGTCAACAGACCGATTATGGAACAAAATGCTTCAGGAAATACGGACCGCGCAGTCTTCCCTTCCTTATTCGATATTTGCTGTATTCAATGATTCGTACCACTACCTGTCTCGCCCTTTAGATTCAATATAGGACACACGGGCATATACTGTAGTACTGCAGGAAAAACGTTTAGTAATGAGTGTAGTGGATTTCACGACCGTGCCCGACCTGGCCTGAGGCGTAGGGATCCCTGCACGGAACGCTTAGAACCCTTAGAGCCGAGCCCTTATCTACGACCATTCAGTCTTAGCGATCTCGCGGTTGCCACCTTTATAACTGTGATTTGATTTATTTAGTCAAAAAACAGTAAAAACTGTGACGTATAAGATTATCTGCCCACGTTTTCTTGAGTTCCAGAATCTCTTCCCAACATTTTAACAAGAAGTAGTAGAAATACGAATAAAAGTTTTTAAAAAATTTAAAAAAGCGCAACATATGAAAAACTAGAAATTTTCGTTCCCGAGATATAGAAAACTTATTTGCAACGGTAAACAAACTGCTTACTTTACTTGTTTTTACTTGTTTACTTGTTTTAACACTTACTTAAAAGTCTTCCAAGTTTTAGTGCTATGAAGAGAGGGCTTCCTCAAAATTTGAAAATGAATTTTTGCACCACTCTAATGAACATGAAGGGCTTTTTCGGCTGAGCTGCTTGCTGGTAACAGGCCGTGATGGACGAGGCAGCGAAATGCCAGGCGAAGATGGACGCCGCGGCGGCTCTGATCGACGGCCTGTCGGGCGAGCGAATCCGTTGGACGGAGCAGTCGGCCGCCATGAAGTCGGAGATCGAGCGGCTGATCGGCGACGTGCTCATTCTGGCGGGCTTCCTGTCGTACGCGGGGCCCTTCAACCAGGAGTTCCGCAGCCAGCTGTACCGCTCGTGGGTGGCCGCCCTGAACAGACGCCACGTGCCTGCCTCGACCAACCTCAGCGTCATCGACTGCCTCACCGACGCCCCCACGGTGCGTTCCTCCATTCCGTCCAATCCTCCATCTCTCCTATCCTTTTCAAATTTGATCGAATCAAATATAAGATTACTAACATCTCAAACAGTTAACAATTTTCTTTACAAAATTTGTTTCATTGATTTACATTTTACAGTATTAAATTATTCGTATGGTTATTTAACAGTTTACAGATACGTGATTTACAAATTTTCGTAGTTTTGACATTTACAATAAAGGGTCCCCCCTATAAGATGGTAAAAAGTTCCCCCCAACCAAATTACATATAAGTGGTTACACTATAATTCTAACATAAAAATAATATTTTTGAAAGGTTTCTTAGCCTCCGTCCTACCACCCACACCCCTATACAGCCAAAAACGTGTTTTTTTAATTTCTATTTTTTTCAACAACTAAACACTATTTTATCAGACTGAAAAAATATGATAAATAAGAACACAACTTGGACTATCAGAAAAATATTTTTCAATATTTTCTCAGGCCCAAATTTGAACACAAAAAAATATTTTCGAAAAAAAATACCAAGAAATATTTTCACTGTGTCTTAGAAGCCTGGAACAGGCTCGAAAAAAATGTCAAAGGTTCCTCATTACACACAAATTGTTGTGTATTTTTTTCAGATTTTTCCGATTACTGGGCTGCAGTTAAAAAAATAAAAACCATTTTCCCGCCTTTAAACCACCTGGACTTTCAATATACTTTGAAACTGACTGCAACGGTTCTCTGCATTTATTTTAGTGTTTATTATACATTTGTATACATTGCTGTATCACCCAATAAAGTTTTGATTTTGGAATATACTTACGAAGTATACTTTTTAAAGCTTTCTAATCGTTTGCATAAGTAATCGTATGCTACGGAAAGACGATAGGTTTGGCAATTTATAAGAAACAACCGACACAAGACCTTGCAAGTGTGATACTGGTGGATAAAGAATTACACTCCATCCTACATGAAACAGATTTTAGAAGAAAAAATAGAAGTTTGCAGATTATGACATACAAAAAAGATTATTGCAACACACATTATAATGGTAAATAACTCGGTTCTCTGCATTTATTTGAGTGTTTATTATACATTTGTATACATTGTTGTTGGACCCAATGAAGTTTTGATTTTGGAATATACTTACGAAGTATCATTTTTAAAGCTTTCTAATCCTTTGTATGAGAATATCATACGCTAAGGAAAGATAATAGTGTTTGGCAGTTTATTAAATAATAATTCCGTCATATTTGAGGGATAATTGGGGGACATGTGGAAAAATGAAGGGGAAGAGATTAGACCCAGATTTACAAGAACAGTTTTACTTGTTTTAGAACACAGACACTGGCACGAAAATAATCTTAAAACTTCATCTCAGAATGCTTGTGAATTTTTTTCATATTTTTTTAATAGCTGGGTCATAGTTTTTAAAAAAACAAGACATTTGTAGTCAAGACTTGGCAGTTCGGCAGTTGCCGCGTCCTAAGCACGTGCGACCTTGCTTGAGGAGGAAGGCCACAGAATAGCAGCTAAAACGTTGACAACTGAGCCTAAAACGCGGCGCCTCCCGGACAGATAAATAGTAACGCATTGGTTGCGGAAGCCTGTGGTCTCACGTCTCTAGATTGTTTCAGACTAGAGAAAAAGTTATTTTCCTTTACCTAAGTATTTGTTCTTGTATACGTATAAATATGGAGACACTCGTACAATCTGTACTCGTGGAAAACTCTGCACTTTGTAAATAATAATTGTACGAAAATTGAAAATTGATTTAATGTAGCACCCAACTGCAAACGCTCATCCCCCGAAAAGTAGTTTACGGCATTATAGACCCGGTACTGTGCGAGAGAATTCATTCCAATATTGCTGAGCGTTGAGATAAAAAATCGCAGAAAATAAAATAGTCCCGTTGATTTTATCGCGAAAGATAATTTCAGTATTTTCCTTCAATTTAATTTTACATTGATATTGGCTTCTCTTTTCTGTCCATCTGTGCTACGGAAAAGGCGCACCCAAAAGAACTAATATGGAAAATTGTAAAATGGGATGATCATGAAAGTGGTATTTTGAAAAATACATCCCAACAACATAATCGGGGCCTAATATGTTCCCCTTCACTTCCCCACTGTCCCCCATCTATCCTGCACACGAAATGTCCCTTATCATTTCCCCATTTGTCATCTACCCGTCCCCCAAAACATGTGTGTTAGAATTTACTTGTTCTCAAAAAAAAGGCGTGTCCCCATGAGACAAGCAAACCTGGTTTAAAAGGCCTAGGAAGCATCACTTCGAACGGGAAAATATTGAAAAATATTTTTCTGATAGTCCAAGTTGTGTTCTTATATATCATATTTTTTTCAGTCTGATAAAATAGTGTTCAGTCGTCGAAAGAAATTGAAATTAAAAAAACATATTTTTGGCTGTATAGGGGTGTGGGTGGTAGGACGGAGGCTAAGAAACCTTTCAAAAATATTATTTTTATGTTAGAATTATAGTGTAATCACTCGTATGTAATTTGGTTGAGGGGAACTTTTTACCATCTTATCGGGGGGGACCCTTTGTGGAAAATGTGGTTATGCAGCTCGAGATCTTTCTATTTACAATATAAATAACATTTAAATATTTGATATGATAATGCAACTTTTAAGATACAATTTTCTTCAGTTGTGACGTTTTGCGTTTTTCTTCTTCTAATCAGACGTCATGGAACAGATCACAATAGTTTGTTATGGTGCGCTGTTCAAACCTCGAAATCAAAAGGAATTGTTCAGAATTTCTTAATAACTAAGCGTTAAAGTTGAAATTATGAAGATATTTTATTCCACTTCTTGATTACACACATTCTTTGCACCAACTGACAGAGTCGCAACTCTGTGGCAGTCGTAGTATTACCCTCTAGTTTGCAATATTGCACCCAGATAGCGCATGCTGTCAAAGTGTCTCTTGGTAACGTTTACAAGCCACAATTGACAACATGAAGGGCTACAGTGTTTTTTAAAATTAATTTCAATATTTTTCTCTTCATCTGATGTTCTTTAGAAAGATTTATTCGTTAATACTTTGCTATTTTTATGAAATATATTCTAATTATGAAAGCATGAGTGTCTTTACTTTTACGCAATCCAATATTGCAATATGTCTGCAGTACTGAAAGAGGATCATTTTCTGAAACAACAATTCTTTCATAATATTATGTAACTTCAGGAGCCATTTGTCCATTATCTTTGGTTATGAAAAAAATAGGGTTAATATAATTATATTTTAAGTAAGGAAATCAGTTGACGTCATGGAACAGAACACAAGTATTTGTTATGGTGCGCTGTTGAAACATCTGTCTCTTCTTCTTCTTCTTCATCATTATCATCATCATCATCATCATCATCATTATTATTATTATTATTATTATTATTATTATGTTATTTTACAATTATTATTTTCCAAGTCTAAGTTTGCCTCAAACTTTGCCTGATTGCATCATGCCTTCAACTTTAACGCTTAGTTATTACGAAATTCTGAACAATTCCTTTTGATTTCGAGGTTTACTTGGTTTAAAAATTTTCCAATGAGGATTTTCATGTAACAAAGGGTGTCAGTCTTGTTAATTCATATTTCAATTCTAGGATTATGAGTAAATGTTTACTGTAAGACCAGCTGAATGTGGCGTCGACGACGCTGTGAACTTTTAAAAGTATTTTCACGTACGGAAAAATTCTGAATATCATGCACAGTTTTGTTTAAATAAGTTCTTGCAGTAACTGGCATTAGACTACAGAGACTACAAATGAACATAACTACCGACGTGTTGGACTTTCAGATCTTATATGCAAACAATCCAATTTCATTCTACACTAATGTTTGAAGAATGTATATAAACGTCAGGATTTATCTGACTCTCATTCCAACTAGCTTATAAACATTTATAATATTCACCTTTAATTATATATATATTATATAATATATATACTATATAATATATAGTATATATATATATACATATATACATATATATAACTGCATCATCATCAATATCATAATTTTCCTGTATGATAACAATCCCAAAATGTTCAATTTGTAAGTACCTAGGAAGAATATACTGTAATAAAATTAAGAAAGTAATTTTTTGATAACATTGTAATTGTCTCCCAGAACATTATATTAATTGGTAATAAAAATATGTCTATTCAAACAATTGGAAAAGTTGAAAAGTATTTTGCCCACCAATACGTATTATTTATATTCTGCTTTCTACTCATTTCCAGAGTAGTTTATAAATATTCTCAATAGCTTTTCTTCTTCGACTTGTTCAGATCGGTGAATGGAATTTACAAGGGCTGCCTGACGACGAACTGTCCGTGCAGAATGGCATCATCACCACCAAGGCACCTCGTTTCCCCTTAATGATAGACCCTCAGGGTCAGGGAAAAGCGTGGGTGAAGAACATGGAGGCAGAGAACTCTATAATGGTACGTATTTGAGGATCAGCAACGACAATTAAATCGATAATACGAAGTCACGAGTAACTAAAATGAACTAGTGAGCACGTACTTTCTCGTCTTTAATAATAGTTCTGTAATAATATTTTTATCACAATTTCTCGGCGAATTAACACATCTCAGTCATCAAAACTCATTACAAATCGTACATTTGATGCAAAAACTAATACTTTCAAGCAAATAACACAAAATTGACAAATATAACTGCTTTACATACAGGTAAATTATGTTCCAACAATAAGAAGTAATTCACAAAAATTAGCTCCCGATTCATTGTAGTCGAGTCATTGTTGAATTTCGGTCTGATATTCTTTGAGAGCTAGCAATTTTTATTTCACATATTTCAAATAATTTTAAACAATTTCTAAAAGATCAATCTGTAAATGTAATGTGTAAAAGGTCGAATATAAGAAACGAACAAAGAAATATGAAATTATACACAAATTCTATCTTACGAAGCATCCAACAGCCTGGGAGTACGTTCACGAAGCGCAATAAATTCGGAGCGGGCGATTATGTTTGTCGCCAAATTACACAAAAAATACTCATGTTTTCCAAAAATTTAACATGACCTTATTTGAAGATCTGTTTTGAAAAACACATTTCATTAAAAAGCAATTGTATTTTCACAATTGTAGTTGCAGGAAGACGCCGATTTTTTTTAAAAAATTGCGCAAAATCAGTCATTTTAACAAACATGGCACCTGCACCTTCTCTTAAGCGTCGTTTATGCCATCAAAGGTCCCATTTTATTAAAAAATGTTGTGCGGTTTAAAAAAAATGGTTAAAGAAAATAAGAATTGTTCATGCACAAATTTTTCCACAAAATACTCATGTTTTTGAATACTTTAACATGACATTATTTTAGACCTATTTTTCATTACCTCATTTCATTAACAAAAAAGTTTATATTAATAATTTTTATTGTAGGAAGACGCTGAAAATGTTTTAATTTTTTTCATTTTTCAAAAAATCAGAGTTTTCAGTGAATTTGAGACCTGCGCCATTATCTTAAACGTCCTTCACACTATGATATAACAAAATTTAATGAAAACCATTAGAGGTATTCATTTGAAAATTTGTAAAACTAGTGAGATCCCGTGCGATTAAATCGCACGGTTAGTCAAATAACCAAACTGTTTTCTGCTTAAATTCTTTTTTTGTATTCCAGCATTATAAACAACCTAACCTCACTAAGATCACTAACCTCTCATATTTCAAGATTTCTATTCAATGTAGAAAATCACGTTCACTTGCTTACACAACCTACACTAAATTGAAACAAACAAAAATGCTTGAGATTGCATTTCCCGCCACCGTCCGAGTGTAATTTT
Source organism: Acheta domesticus (assembly GCA_031308135.1). Classification (NCBI taxonomy): domain Eukaryota; kingdom Metazoa; phylum Arthropoda; class Insecta; order Orthoptera; family Gryllidae; genus Acheta; species Acheta domesticus. The sequence goes on from JAHLJT010008756.1 coordinate 1,894,906, forward strand.
CTTCCGATAGATCGCGCGGCAATCAGATATTACAGATCCCGAATTACTACTTTTTTTAATATTTAGGTATTTTTAACGCCCTTTTTCAATACGAATGTCACATGTGCAGGTGAAAGGAAACACGATTTTTCAATCCATTGCTTCTTTATACAGATCGGTTTCGTATGTCGCCCAATTTATTGAAAAGACCAAACATCCCTTTGAGAAATAATATATAAGATGTCACACGGGCTTCATATAAAGTACCCCCCTCCAAATTAAAATATTAGTTTTATCCGGACGGACGGACGGAGGAACAGACGTTTTGCCGTCAATCGGTTTTTTTGGTAGCAAGGACCTAGAAAATGTGGATTCTGGCTACATCACGTGCTAGAGGATTTTTTCTAAATTTAGCATCTGGATTGTTCACTTTTTCTTTGCCAGGGCTCTATAATAAAAGATTTTCCGCCGAAAATTCGCCGTTTCTTCGCGCAGCATTACATAACTTTCTCTCTACTGCGGTAGCTGTAGCTAGAAAGTAAAAATGAAAGTGTAAAAGGTTTTATTTTTGTTTTCTCTAATTGTGTTTAAATAATGGAAATGAAAACCTGGAAAAAGAAACTGGATGTCATGTTCCCACGCTTTTGTTTAGATAACAACATTGGATCACAAGTACTTCAGAAATCATTTGGAGGACAGCATCTCGTTGGGGATGCCTATGCTTATTGAAGACGTGGGCGAAGAGCTGGATCCAGTATTGGATAATGTTCTCGAGAAAAATTTCATCAAAGTCGGTACGAAGTGGAAAGTGAAGCTGGGCGACAAGGAAGTGGACGTCGAAGAGGATAAGTTGCGTATCTATCTGACGACGAAGCTACCCAATCCCGCATACACGCCCGAGATCTTCGCAAAAACTTCGATCATTGATTTTACTGTCACCATGAAGGTAAAAAAATACAATTTCTTTCTCTAACTTTATCATGTTTGTGACACATTCTCCTCAATCTTCTCTCAAACAATAAGTGTTTAAAATACATAACTTTTAATTGTATTTTGTATACAAATACATACATATATATATATATAAATACACAAATTATTATAGAAAATAGGGTAATAATATTTTACATAATATGTTATTCACGTTTCATGACATTATAATGGAATAAGTGAACTTGCACAGAATGCATTGAGAAGAAATCTTGTATGTATTAGGGATATGCCATTAACAGCTAAATTGTTATTTCTTAACAGTTAACGTTTAGTACCTGTTAGGCGAAATACAGTTATTTCATTTATTATGTAATTGGCTGTTATCGGTTGATATTCATAGTACTCCACTCTATTGGGCCAAACCCGAACTACTACAAGCTTTCGCGGCAACCATTTTGTACAACAGTTTCACTGCTGCTAATGAATCGTGATTAACAAGTGTTCAGATTATAGATTCATTAATGCATAATTCGTCATTATTACACATCATGTGATACAATATTTTTATGGTATTACGTTTAATACAATTAGAAGTTTGTCCTTGAAATTAAATCCGTCCAATATGTTTGTTTACTTCTTTCTGTCCCATTACAACTTATGTGAGATCCACTAATATTTCCCTATGTCTGATAGAATACAATGAGTTACGGTCAAATAACTCGCATTATAATATTTGATATTCAACAGTCATTACCACTTTAGTTTTAGGTAAGCAAAACACACTTTCTACTTCTCTTTATTTTTGGCACTCGTTACTTCACTATGAACATATTGCATATTCGAAAGAATATTTGCAATCTGATCACGAATCACTATTATTTTAGTAATATTCTATACACATTTGCTACTTATCATATTAACTACTATTCTTATTTGGCAGTTCATCGAGTCTCGTTCATATCAGCTGTTTCTCTCTTCCTGCCTAAACCTGTGTGAAGAAGTAGTGCAGACAACCGCCGTAAGGTAGTTGCACAAGCGTTATGGTGCTACCAACGTTATTCGTTTTGCCTGGTTTAACTCTTAGCAGTCGCCATATCTGATTTAACTCTTAGAAGACGGCTATGTTAGGTTGCTGATCATGGACGTGTTATTTTTCAACTGTTATTAATAACCGTTATTACGAGTCTACTGTTATTCCGATAACAGTTATTGACGAAAAGCTGTTAAGCTCATATCTGGTATGTATTTACATGATTACTCTTGTGGCGTATTCAGTACACCCAAAACGTTTAGAAAGAATTCAGCTAGCATACTTTCTTCATTGGCAATCTAACTACAGAGTAACTAAAGTTAACAAAATTATACAGAAAGAAATTGAACTGTTACTCCTCTTTTAGATATGACCTTACATTGGGGGCCGTTATAGGGACTGTTTCTTCTACACGGTCTGTAATTGTAATATATTTTTTCAATTTATACTGAAACATATATTCATACTTGGAGGAAGTAGGAAAGAAGAAATCATTTTACATTAATCATTACATTTTACATTAATCATTAAACATTAATGGGTTATCTGAAACGTCTCCTGTACTCCGTGAGAATGCGTTTGCTTCAGAGACAAACTACTACGTCGAATGCTCTGAACATTTTCTATTTCAGGAAAACATATTTCCGAAAAACAATTTATTCAGTAAATTAAACATAGTCAAAACCATTTCTTAATGCACTTAGTCTACACAAAAATATTACGGATTTAAGAATAATATGTAATAGTCCCTCGATCTTCCTCGAGGTGATCCTCTGCAAACAGAAATTACGACTCAAATGCCTCATATTGTTAATAGCGTTTGATACATAGAGCAAATCCCTTTCACTGCGTCAGAACATGCCATTGATGTTGTTTTATGAGGGGTTTTATGAGTTTACTTTTTATGAGTTTACCCCAATTTATGGGGGGTTGCCTACAATCCAGGGGCAATGTTGCAAGAGAAACTTGCTTATATGTAACTTCCCACCACGTTTTAATACACCTATTCTATATTCACATAGGTTACATCTACAGTCTGTTTTTTTAATAAAACCTACAAGCTCATACGAATTATCATGCTGTAATGAAATGAAATGCTGTACTTGGGCCTGCCTAATGCACTGTGACTTCATTCACCGCTTGTAAACCTTTGTCTTCCTCCTGAGCTGATGTTTCCAGAGCATCTCCACCGCGCTGTGACCTGGTCTGCCTGCCCACGCTCTACAAAATTTACACATACTGGTCTATTAGACGGCAAGAGCAATGGGTTTAGCGCAGTTCAGCATTCTCCCTTCCCAAATTAGTGTCTCAGGCATTCTACATTGCGAATCATGAATGGGGTATCAACAGTGGTCAAGAGTATACTATTTGGCTTAGTTCGGCTACCCAATGATCAAGATGGAAGCTGGTTAGCTTGCCTGATCAGTCTAGCAGTCAAAAACACTGGTTAAAATAGTTGTAATTATCAGTAAATTATTAATATAGTTAATATAATCTTAGTTGGTGTTGGTATTTTTCAACTTCTAGTTCCAGTATGAAATTCAATGCCCACTGCATTCTTCTTTATCGTTGAGAGGCACTGTAGCAGATTCATAACGTCCTCAACAATCCTCATCACCGTTCACAATTCGAGTTAATTTATTAATTTGAATATTATAATCACATCTCCCCGTTAGAGAAGAAACTAGTGGTGCTAACCGCACATACTTTCTTGCCCTTGGTAACGGTTAAGTAATACTATTTGTACCGCATTTTCGGTCTGAATAAACACACCTCAGTCAGTTTTTGTAAAACTCGTCACAAATCGTAGAACGTTAAGTGTGAAAACTAAATATTTTCAAGCAAATATTAACACAATTTTCTAAATTTAGCAACTGGATTTCTCCACTCCTTGGTTACCAGAACCCTGAAATAAAGAGTTTTTCCGCCGAAAATTCGTTTTTTTCCCGCAGCATTATATAACTCTCTCTCTCTAATGTGTAAGAGGTAGCGAGAAAGTATAAGTAGTTACGGATCACTTATAACCATCTAATTTTCGTAGTATGAAATTACAATTCAACTCATAAGTATTTATTTTGTTATTTTTTGAAATCTATCTATCTATTAATCTAAGTATTGAAATCTATCTATCTATTAATCTAAGTATTATTTGGTTATTATTTGAACTCTCTACACATTACCCAACGCATGGCAATGTACTCGCAGGGTCTGGAGGACCAGCTGTTGGGGCGAGTGATCCTGTCGGAGAAGCGAGAGTTGGAGACGGAGCGCGTTTCGCTGTTGATGGACGTGACGATGAACAAGAGGAAGATGAAGGAGCTAGAGGAAAACCTGCTGCTGAAGCTGACCACCGTACAAGGCTCCCTGCTAGACGACGACACGGTCCTGGAGGTGAGAATGAGAGCGAATTGCTCGGAGGCAACAATTTGGCAACTCGTTATATTTGAGTGTTAAAAGAAAGACAGAGTTAAAGACGGATGTGGGGGATACTGTTAAGCAATCGACTGAAGAATTACAATGCAACCCCCTCACATTCCTTCGTTGGTCAGAGGTAGTATAATTGAAGTTTAAAGAGCTCTTAACTCAGGAAAGTAATGTGTGTGTAATTAAGGTCATTCAAATATTGTTTCCTTTATATCATTTAATAATTAAAAATTCATTATGAACTTATATTAAGGGATGTTATTATGAATTGCTGCCCACGCATTGTCAAGACAGTTTGCGGCTCAGAGACCAACTCAGAAACCAACTTGCATTTTCATTGTCCGTCCGGTTGCGACGTTCAAACTCTGCATGAAGAATGAGGTCCCATGCCAACTCGCTGAGAGCCATAATATTATCACAAAATTCCATTGTGAACCGTAACATTCACACATTAAACACTCAGATTATAGTTTATATCACGCAAGTATTCATTAATAATAATCAAACGTTCAATGCACATTACGAGTTATGAGTGTCTTTCGTGAGAATAAAGGATACATTTTAGCCAAAGGCCAAAAGAGCTTCGTCCATCACGACTGCGAATACAAAGTGGGCGAACGGAGAACTTCCAGTTCGGAACAGTGTTGCCAGATGCCTCTAACCATTTACCCCCAGATGACGTGGTGAAACCTACTAACATTTAAAATAAACTACCAAACTATTAAATATTCTAAAAAATACTAAACAGATTACAACAGTAAATTATAAAGATATTTTAAGATAACATGTTTTAAGATATATTTAAAAATAAGAACTAGTATTTTTTTAAATTACGAAAACTATAAAATGTATAACGTATGTTACATACAACTTAAAATCACAGATCTTATAGGAACATATTTTTTTATAAAAACAAAACAACTAACCAAATAAAAATTGAGTCCGCAATATACTACAATCAGCTATCCATTCTTATTTCATCAACAAGACGTCAATGTTTTCTGCCTCGTACATGTTCTCGTTGTTAAACCTTTTTAACAATGGGTTAAAGGTATCTCCACCGGAGGTATTTCTACTCCAAGGAAGAAGAAGGAAAGATGGCGCGCGGCCCGTTCGATATGGACCTGCTCCGGGAGTAGCTTGGTATTGATAGGATAAACTATGGAAAACTACCAACCACAGGAGAATTAACCTCCAGATAGCTGTTGAATTCGACCCAGCTGTATCGCTAGCGTCAAAAATCCTCCACCATTGAGATTCGATCCCTAGGACCTCCCCTAGGAGTCGTTGCAGAGATAGCGGTGATGAGACAAACTCAGCCGGTAAGAAAGCGGCAACACAGGAGGGTGCTGAAAGGGGCGGGGTGTGTGCGCAGGTGTTGACCGTGACGAAAAACACGGCGGCGGAGGTGCGCACGAAGCTGCAGATCGCCTCTGACACAGCCGTCAAGATCACGGCGGCGCGGGAGGAGTTTCGGCCGGTGGCCACACGGGGCTCCGTGCTGTATTTCCTTATCGTCGACATGGCAAAGGTAAACGCCTTCTTCCTTTCTTTCTAGTGTTGCACTCTGTTCAACTTTGTCTTGTAAAATGGACGTTCGGCTTGATATATTAAGCCTTTTATTTTAAAAATTGCTTATCAGTCTTTTTCAACTTTAATGTTATTGAACCTTAAGCATACGATCCTTCAATATTATGCGTTTCTTCTAATATAAATTATATTGTTTGCGTTGACAACCAACACACCATGATGGATTCTCTGATTCACATGAAAGTTTACTAGCTGCTACTACACCATGCAAAACCCATATATCAACATTTTAAAATACTATGGAATACTAGAATCAGGATTTTAGAAACGCTTTACCACAGGGCCTTATGTGACCTCCGCGCCTTCCGCAGGCGAACCGTTGCATCGGCAGCGATAGGAACGCAACGAGCCGTCTAACAACCGGTGGCAGATTTTATAGCGGATTCGTTCGTTCAAGTCAAAGCCAAAAGTCATATTTATTAGTTCCTTTCTATTTAGAAGTGCACAGTGATACACTTTGTTAATATTTCTACATAAGTCAGTTTTGAGCATCTCCTACACCCAAGTTTTGTCTAAGTAAACTGAAAAAGTAACTTACATATGGTGCACTTGGCGTCTTCCCACTACGATTTGATTGCTATTTTTGCTATATTACATTATAAATAAAATTGCTTCCTTTGCAAAAGTAAAATTGATTTATTTATTGAATGATTATTTTATCTATTAATTTCATTATTATTATTATTATTATTATTATTATTATTATTAGTTGATTAATTAAATTAACAAATAAATAAAATAAAATATTTTATTCTAAACGTGGAAACCGTATTCTACATCTAAAGTCCTTTTCTTATAAAAAAATCTTGACGGGAATTTTGTCTGTACAAAAATTATTGACGCATGTGTTGGACCTTCACATCTTTCCAAACCTGCTCCTAAACAGCCTTTTGTGTCACTCTAGCACCCTGCTCCGAGGCAAATCAGACCCTGATGACAGATATACTGATTGCACCGGCGCGGTGAAGAAAGGGGCCGTTCACAAATTATACAACGTAAATTTTGAGTATTTTGAATACCCCCTCTCCCCTTTGTAACGCGCGCTTGAACCTCCCCTAAATAATTACGTAACCCTTGCGCCGCCCCTCCCCTGGTAAATGTGAGACGTGAAAATAAATTGTAGCACTGTAAAGACAATTTGTATTCATTTTATTTGTGTTGAACATTAAAATTTATGATAATTAAAGTCGGAGTTAGATGGCAGTGCTGTCAGTATCCAACAAGAGGCAAGTTGTGAGTGAATGAAGGACACTTACGTCAAAACATTTCTGACCGTAAACCGTGCAACCGCCGATATGGATGACGCATGGGCGCGAGTCTACTGCGCCAATTTTAATGGATTTTAGAATAAACTACACATCAGTTTTGAACATTTTCAAAACAAAACAAATAAATAATTTAATATTTTAGTATAAGTCTCAAAAATAGTAATTATTTCAGCAAATGTGGAAAAATTTTAAAAAAATATCCATGTTACGTAACAATTAAGTAATACCCCCCTATGTAACGCAACATAACGCTGTTTCAACCCCCCCTCCTCTTCAACGTTACGTAAATTTATGGACGACACCTAACGGCCGCGGCGGCAGCGGCGCGCACCGATTTCCGCCCAGCAGCAGGTAGTGAGGTCACACAAGTTTCGAATGCTGTCGCAAAGCTACGACTTACAGTGCTACATAGCACTTAAACATTTACTCATATGAATTTTGTACGGTGCTGAATAAGCCGATAAAATTTCATATCAACCCGAGAATCCAGCTCAGTGATTATTGCGTTTGAGAGAAAGTGTTGTCGTCTCTAGGTCAACTACATGTACCAGACGTCTCTGGGGCAGTTCTTGGAGCGCTTCGACATCTCCATGGCCCGGTCGGAGAAGAGCCCCATTACCCAGCGCCGCATCGGCTTCATTATCGAGTACCTAACGTATGACGTGTGGTTCTACACGTGTCGCGGCTTCTACGAGGACCATAAGTTCCTCTTTACTCTGTTGGTCACTCTCAAAATCGACTTACAACGTGACGCCATTTCCTTCACGGAGTTCCAGACCTTTATCAAGGGTGGCGCCGCGCTGGATCTCAACGACTGCGACCCCAAACCCTTTGCGTAAGTACGTCAGTGTCGAACTTTTTTTTTTTCATGAAAATCTTTCAAAAGTCTCTTGTCCCTGAATCATCTTGATAAACAATTGTATGAAGCAAAATTGAAAGAATCAACATCTCTAATAGGATGGTACATTAAAAATTTCAAATACATTGATATGACAACTAAGATTGCGATTAATAAAAAAAATATGAAATTACCACCATGCAATGTGATTTTAATACTTAATGAAAGAGCTGGAAATTAACACTATGGCGTATGAAACAGTGATTGTAGTTTTCCAGACTCAATATTAGCAAAATATTCAAAATTTAAAAATAAACATTTTTGTAACCTGACTAAAATCATCTTTTTTATTTAAATGCTTGATTCATCCAGTGTTCCTTGAACTATTCAATATTACTAGCTCCGAGAAAATCTTGAAAAATCCTTTGTAAACCACATAAACTGCATGCGCTTCAATTAATATTTAACATCATATAAAACAATTTCAGCTACATGAGGCGTTTATTCGTGCAGTTCAAGTTTATTTTTCGCATAAATAGTCATTTACATTCCAATAGACTTCGGCTGCAATTCATAACCACTTCACTTTTTTTATTGAATTCTGTTATTGCTATCTGATTTTGTGAATATGAAGATTGTACATCCCTTAGAAAATGATGGACTCTAAATAATTTTGAAAAAATATTTACACATTACTATTGCACCAGCTTTAGCAACTACGACGATTTAAGGAAGCTAGTACATGTTTCTATTGCTTATACCGGGAATAGAACTCGGTCCTATCAAATATAAAAGTAGCACTAGTCACAATCCAAGGGCTTCTTCATTGCGAATAAATACTTTTTAAAGCTTAAATCTAAGTTGTTTAAGTATTCAAAATAAAATTAAATCTTTGTGTGAATTGTTCGCAGGTGGATATCTGATATGACTTGGCTGAACCTAGTGGAGCTGTCCAAACTTCGACAATTTCAAAATATCTTAGAACACGTGAGTGAAAAACCCTTTTATAAAAAAATATCACACATTACCTGATCCTATTTAAATTCAAAATATTTATTAAAATTGAATGTCTCGAAGCACAAGCTTTGAATATTGTAAGGGATTAGGCTCCGATTGTTCGCATCCGGAAATACACAATTAATTACTTTTTATGAACATTTGGGAATGCAAGCGACCGATTAAGTAAAAAAATTTCAGACAAATTAAAAGTGCAAGAATGACGATCTACAATATTTGGAGGGTGACCAGCCAACCTTGGAATCCTTGAAGACCAAAAAATATTCCTAAAATTTGTAAAAATTGGAAGAACCGGAAAAAAACGGGAATTGGATTTTAAAACTAGGATTTTTCATTATCTTCAGATTTATCCCCAACAGTTAACAGGAATTAAAATGCAGCAATGTGTTCAGTAAAGTGTTTGATTCAACTTGGTGCATGATAATGGCGAGTGAAAATGGAAATATGTGTGAGAAGTACACACATATGCTTGAGGATTTCGTAGTCATTGACTCACGCAAACACTTTCTAACACTGCCGCGTGCGTAGGTGCAACGCAGAGTATTCTGCGCATGTCAAAATTTCATTGAAATCGTCGACTACAAGATCGCGATGTCCGTAGCACAAAAGCTTGAAGCTATCAAGTACTGCAGTAGGGGGCGTTAGAGGTGTATTGCTATTTGAAGGGTATTCCAGACGTGGTTCTATTTCTTCTAAACTCTTCAGGGACACTGAGCATCGTCCAGAAGTCGTGAAATTGATTTTTTAGGAGAAATTGCTTATTCTTTACTCGTGATGTTTTTAAACCAGGGATCAAAAGGAAATCATAAAAATTATCTCCCTTGTTAACACTTCATCACTTGCGTGGCCATTGTAGCATGAGTAGGCCTACTCGCCCGCTGTAATCCGTCCAGGTCACCCATTATATATTTTTCTTTCTTTGTTAAAATCGTTAATATACTTTTCCTCTTTATCTACACCTAAATTTTAACTTAATACAGTATGAAAAGAAACATAATTTAAACTATGTTTGAAGCCCTTATTAATAACCGCGTGAGTTTTCTGAGCACTCATTTCGTTAGATTCGCGAGAGTACTGGGGGTTGACTATTTTGATGACAGGAGTCTAATATGAAGCTCGTGTTTGGATGAAAAATAGTTTCTATTATATGGGAGCGATCATTTCTGGTTATCGTATTTAGTTAACAATGTTTATTGCTATCACTTAATCATAATTCAACCAATGTTAGTAAAGAAGTGAGGGTACGTATTCCAGGACTCAAGAGAACATGTGCGTATATTACACATGCACCACTTTTACAGCAAAATAATAAAATAACAAGGTCAACGAAATACAATGTACGCTTTTGACGTACTCTAACCTCACAACAAGGGTTCAAGTCGTCGAAGTTATCGATTGCAGAGTGTACCGGTCGATCAAAATTTAAGAAATATTTTGATAATCGTCAAGTGACACGACCTTCGTGAAACATAAATATGACGTTAAACGTGCGTTTTATGAACATCAGTTAAGTATATTTATTGTTAAGTATATTAAAATAACAATGTATAATTGACATTATACATTGTTATTTTGACAAGACTTGTCGGAAAGTTCGAAAACATTTAAACATGTTAATATTTTAAAAATCATACATAATTAAATGATTAAATGTTGTCTATTCATTGAAACTGTGTTAATCATAAAAATAAAATTTGTATTTTCGAAAATTCCGGAAATCTCGTGACAGAATTTTAATCGGTGAGAAAACTATTGACTGCTATGAATATATATGTTCTTTGAGATTCCTGATGAATATGGTTCATGTAACGGCGTCAGGTGTCAGGCAACGAGAAGGGGTGGAAGGCGTGGTTCGACAAGGACGCGCCCGAGGAGGAGACGATCCCCGACGGCTACCAGGCGCTGGACGTGTTTCGGCGGCTGCTGCTCGTGCGCTCGTGGTGCCCGGACCGAACGCTCGCGCAGTCCCGCAAATACGTGTCCGAGTCCATGGGCGTGCGCTTCTCCGAAGCCGTCATCACCAAGTGAGTTTCACTCACAAGCGGTGACCTTCTGTTTCGTTTACATGGAAACTTTTGTGAATCTAGGTAAATGATTGAACTGTGCATATGGTTGCCTTAGAACAGTGTTGTCAAGGTCGACGCCACGAGGGGAGTCCGTGGCACGAGTGCCACGACGAAATAGTCCCTCCACGCAGTTCATAACCCCACCGCAAGAGACAACGCCATTCCTATTGTGAAACGGCGGGGTTACTAATAGTTTCCTTTCCCGACGTTAGTTGCGCAGAGAAGCTCGTGGCACGCTACGGTGCCAAGACGCGTGCCACAGCCATCAGTAGAAGACCTTGACCCCACTGGTTTAATGAGTACAAAAAATATATTTAATGTCGTTGGGACCTAGGGAATTGCCTAGTACTGCCTATTCGCTACCACCTACCACGCCATTGCTTAGGTACGACGTGCTGCTGGAGGAGTCGCGGCCCATGACGCCGCTGGTGTGCTTCCTGAGCATGGGCTCGGACCCCACCACCAACATCGAGCAGCTGGCCAAGCGCCTCATGACGCAGGTGGTGGCCATCTCCATGGGGCAGGGCCAGGAGGTGCACGCCCGGAGGCACGTCTCACGCTGCATGCCCGAGGTGACAAAGCATAGGAAAATGATAGGACAAGGCACAACCCTCAATTTTGAATGACAGAAACATACTGTCTCGCATTGCTGGCAGGAAACGTGAAAAAAAAAACTTCAATGGATATTGTAGCGGTACGCTATTTTTAATACTTTTTAAATTTCACAAATAACTGTCGATGTGAACCGTCCACCTCCCGCCGCCGCCAGCCGGGTCGGCGCGCCCCCTCCGCTAATGGAAGGGATGACAGCACGCGCTCCTCTAAAGTTTATGGCCATCGTCCGCGAGTCGACCCTCATCCCGTCACGCACCCGGGCGCCGAAGAAGAGATTAGAGACGTGTGCTGATCCCGCCGTTCCGGGTATCATGCGCACTAAGTACCCAGGCCGTCCTTCGCAGTTTTCTCCAGGGGTCCCAACGGACATTCCGCGTACCCTTTACTGACCTACTTCCGAAGTCAGACGGAGAGCGTTTTCCAGACAGAGATAGGGCTACGGAAAATTCCTAGAATCACCGGACCTGATTGGCCGAGGACAAAATTACGGCGTAGTAGCACTTAGCCAATCAGGGGCAAAATTCCGTGGGGTGGGAGCGATTTTGGGGCACTTTTGAATTTTCGGGGTGGCGGAACGAGGAGACCTCCACGCTAGCGGCGTAGGGGAGAGCATCACTTTTTCTTGTTCGATTGAGCTGGGGGGGGCGAGCGCCGCGGAGCGAGTAACAGCTCCGGCGCCGCGTTCGAGGGCTACGTGTACTCGACTTGTCTTGGGTGGCGAGCGCCGCGGAGTAAGCGATAGCTCCGGCGCCGCGTTCGAGGGAGAATTATTATTTTGGGACTTAGTTCGTGGACACTGAGCTCTGCCGTGGGCAGTGACCGGTGACTAGTTTTCTCCGAGATTCGTGATCGTGATAACTCCAGAGAACTTTCCGTGAGAACTGCTAATTTGTGTGAACGGAATTCGCGATCATTCACGATCCGGGCCAGCTGACCGTCGCCGCCGCCGCCGTCACCGCCGCAGCCGCTGTCGCCGCCGCCGCTCCTTTGGTAGCTACTGTGGAAGGACGTTTCTCGGCCTGGCAGGGCCATCTCAGCCGCCGACCCAGACGGAGAGAAGCCGCGACCCCCGCCGCCGACGCCGAGGGCCGCCTACACGCCGCCCCATTCAGGCATAAACTTCGGTCAACGACCGCCAAAGAACTATTGTGCATTGCTGTGCCGCGCTTAGGCACTTGTTTCCTCATTATTGTCAGCCAGAAGGCGAATGGCCTAGAGTTTGTTGGGGCCTGTAAAGGAATTTAATTGTAATTCTCGTTCTTTCTCTTTTTTTTTTTAGATTTAAGTTTTATCTCATTTTTTTTTCGTTTCTAACTGAGCTCATCAGGTAGGGCCTTTCTTAACTCTTTGAATCACTGTAACTTCCCCGGCCTATTATTAGGCGGGAATAAACCTTTTTATTTGCTTTACCAACCACTGAATTGTTTCTGTAGTTAGCAAACGCCTTACGACTCCTTCCATCCGAGTTAGATTCTAAGCAGGTGACAAAGTTGGCCGACTGAGCTAGGCCCGGGCCGCCCTCGTTGACTTCGGCGCACACCCACGCCGCCGGAGCTCGACGCTGTGGTTGACAATCGACGCCACCGTGTGGCTCGATAACGAAACTTGGGTGTGACAATATAGTATCTTTTGCTGCAGACAGTACTCAAACTAATGTTGTTCAAATAACTTTAGTCCTAAGAAATTAAACAATTTGAGTTAAAAATAGTGAACGAGTCATTGGTTTGTTTAGGGGCACTGGGTGCTGCTGCAAAACTGCCATTTGGGGCTCGCGTACATGAACGAGCTCTTCCTGCAGTTGAGCGAAAACCCCAAAACGCACGAGGCCTTCCGCCTGTGGATAACTACGGAGTGCCACCCCAGTTTCCCCATTTCCATGCTGCAGATCTCCATTAAGTACACCAATGACCCGCCGCAAGGTAACTGATGAGATTTTAATACCAATTTTCATTATTCGTCTAAAGTATTAATTTAAAAATATGTATTTTTCATATTACTTTCTTCTTTACTAATTACCTGATTCAAAGGTACATACTTTTTGCAAAAATAGTGCAACGGCATTATGAGAGCGCTAGTTAGTCAAATGAGTTTCATTTGCTGTCTTTAACTTTCGTGTCTCAAACTTCATGACAAGGAAGAAATAATTTGCTTTCAAATGTCTTGCAGAGGCTGTTTATTGTTTTTTCGAATCTCTACTAGTTGATTTCTTTGCAATATCATGAAACTCACATGTTAACAAATACGAGTATTATCACCAAGAATATGTATACAAAGAATGGACGACTTCGAGAAATTGAAATAGAGTTGATATATTTCTAGAAGACGAATGTTACCTCTAACGTTGCTTCGTGACCATAGGCATGCGAGCGGGTTTGAGCCGCACGTACGGAAGCATGAATCAGGACTTTCTGGAGTACACCACGGCGCCACAGTACCTGCCGCTCATCTACGGGGTGTCGTTCTTGCACAGCGTAGTGCAAGAGCGGCGGAAGTTCGGGCCCTTAGGATGGAATATCCCCTACGAGTTCAACTTTGCTGACTGGTACGCGTCGTGTTGCTTCATGCAAAACCACCTCGACGAGATCGACCCCAAACACGGCGTAAGCTGGACTACTATCAGGTACAAGTGATTAACGTGCATCCATTTTTGTTTCGTTTAGTTTCATGCACTTGATACCATTATTATTTATTAACCGATAAGATAGTTTACATAATGCTTTACGCTTTTTCATACAAACGTAAAACATCACGGTTGCAAACGTAAAATACTGCTACATTTTTACTTTCTTCCTGTGGAGTAGAGAGAAAGTTGTGTTACTGTGCGAAAAAATGGCGAATTTTTGACGGAAAAACTTTTATTACAGGGCTCTGGTAACAAAAAAGTGAATAAATCTGGTTGCTAAATTTAGAAAAAAAATCCTCTAACACGGGGTGTAGCCAGAATCCATGCTTTATGGGTCCTTGATACCGAAAAATCGAATGACGGCAAAACGTCTGTCTGTCCGTTCGTCTGTGAACAATGCTAGTGGCTAATGTCGGGAACCCTTGAATTTGAAACCAATATTTTAAATTAATGCTACCACCCAAACATAGATAAGCGTCTATGTTGAAGCTTTTAACTGTTCATTATTCCTTTAAGCTTTACTTAGTAAATTCCTTTATATTTTCTTTTGTTCTACAAATAAAAATTATAATTTATTTTTATCAAATAGTCTACTGCAATCTTCAAGAGTTTAAATAATGTTTGTCAGTAATATGTTGCTGCATCAACCACTGAAAATTTACTTTTCCATATTAAATAGGAGCTTTTTATTACTTTTTAAATAATCTAGAAAACAGTCAATATTTAAAATAAATGTTGGAAAATGTTTTAGAATTACTAACGATTGGAATCATCGATTTTCTACCAGAAGTTTTCGCCTTTAATGTCAAAGGAAATTCAATTTTTTAACTTTACTATGTTTATCGTATAATTATTCTTCATAGATACATGCTCGGCGAGATACAATATGGAGGACGTGTCACCGACGATTACGACAAACGCCTGCTGAACACCTTCTGTAAAGTATGGTTCTGCGAGGACCTGTTCTCCGAGACATTTCAGTTTTACAAAGGTTATAAAATGTTAATTTTCAAGAGCTTGCAAAGTTACATGGCAGCCATTGCAGCCATGTCTGTTGTGGATCCACCGCAGGTGTATGGTCTTCATTCAAACGCCGATATTAGGTAAGTTAGTTGATTTTCTCTATGAATATTTTTCGTGAATTAGTCCATGAACACCAAATAGTAATGTTGTTTGTTGCCTCCACATTAAATTGCGATGTTCCTGGCTTGAATCAATATATTTTTTCTTACTTTTGTTCTGAATACATTGTTGGCATAGCCATATTTATTTTAGTGATTATTCACATTATTTTCTATTTTTATTGATAAATGTAGTATTACGGACGTGTTTCCACACTATAGTGACCAAATGCATGTTCATGACTAAATTGTAACGTAATTAGACTTTCTTTGACATTTAAATCATGTTTAAATATTAGCCAATTAATATTAATATGAAAAGTCGTAATTTCCTTAATTGTATTATGTCTCAGGTGTGAATCAGTTTGAATTTACAATTCAATGCACGGTTGTTAGATGTAAGAAGCTCTATTGAAAATACATTCTGTACACCTGTATTGTACCTTCATAAAATATTTTCAGAAAAAATTGAGAAAATTCTGAACATTTAACATTATGAAAGTATCCATTAATCAAAATTCTAAGTCATATTTATACGTATGAGAGAGGATATCGACAAAAATGTATTTATAACACTTTAAAATTATGTTTATTGTGACAATATTGGCATTGGCCTTACTTAAGTTCTACTTTATTCCCAACTACCCGAAATATTCCGCGTTGTCGGAGCATTTGTCGTAATAATTTATTAGTCAGAAAGAGGAATTCCATCTATTCCCGCCCTGAGGTGCCCTTCTATCCCCACCCCACCCATCTCTGCCTTGTTCCCATCTGGAATTACCCGCGTTCCTTACTCACTTATCACAAAAACATACCTTTTATATTTTTCTTATTGGGGTTCCCGCCCCAAACTTCATTCACTTTATAACTAAAATTAATAAAAGATCTAAAATAGATAACTTTAACCATTTAAATAATAACAATATCTTCAAAATCAGAGGTCACAGTGTATCCCGGCTTGTCAAAAGCTTTTTTTATCTAAAATAACCTCTTTTTTGTTCTATTTTCTCCGACCTTGAAAAACAAACAATCATTTCCAATACCCATTTCTCTTTATTTTTCTACTTCAATTAAACTTCTTGTCTAACATATTCTCATAAATTTAAATAATTATTCCTTCACCTCCCAAAGGTACGCTTTCTCCACTATAAAAAAGCACTTCCCTACAAAAATTCATCCATCTACCACAGTTTCATCGTAACTCACAAATGATCCTTATAATGTTTCACTTTCGCTCGTGCAACTCGCAAATACGTAATAATCATGCTTAATTTACTACCACTAAACCAGTAACTATTTAATGCAGAACACCTGTGCATTTTTATGTTCTTTTATGACAATATCAAGCACAACTGTAAGCAAAACAAATTTTCCTATTATTTCATATCTCCTGAAACACCATGCTGTAAGAAAATGACTTCCTTACGCATTCTATACTCTTAATACATTCACGCCTAGATGTAATAAAAATCAGTATCGAAGTTGCTTTTATAAATAAAGTGAAGAAAATGTGTCATAATTGTTCTTAAATGTGAACATTCCGGCTTATGCAATTGAATGTACTCGTAAAAATAGACGGTCCTCTTCTTTGTTATAGATACGCAATTCTGTGCATTGATGATCAATCGTAAATCTCAGTCATCACTCTCTGGTGGCGCAAAGCTAAAAGCGCATTGATGCTTTCTTGAATCTGTGATGTAATGCTAAGCCAGAAAAGTTCACAAAAGTAATTATATTGTAAATACATTAAGATTTATGGGTGTAAATCATAGCCGGTAGTACTTCTCTAAGGAATCTAGTACAAACATTGATCGATATTGGTTCAATACGTTAAGAGATTATTGCGCTGAAACTCAATGCCCTTGTTTATTTATATACTAGTTAGATTTAAAAAATGGGATTGTAAGCTTGATGAACTAATGGTTTAATTATTTTCATGATAGTCGCATTTTTTCCTCCCCATAGAGCCGGGCCATTCTGGTTAGATTAGCGTAACAGACATTTACCACGTAACCTCGTACAAGTGTAACAGGGGCTGAGGCTTAACTTGTGTCCGCAGCTTCCAAGCGTCTGTGACCAAGAATATCCTGGAGACCATTGTGTCCATCCAGCCCAAGGAGGCCGGAGGCGGCGGCGGGGGCGAGTCGCGAGAAGGAGTGGTGGCGCGGCTCACCAAAGACATGTTGGGCAAGCTGCCGCCCGACTACGATCCCTTCGAGGTCAAACAGAGGTGAGCATAGCAGCTCTGTGGATATGTTGGTCAAATTTTAGAACATGTGGTCAAGTGCGCGCCCAAGATTTTTTGCGAGGGAGGGGGAGCTACAGGTATAGTGCCCAGCCGTCTTGCTTTCTTACAAATAGCTTTTCATTCCATCGCTAAATATAAAATACATTTTTACTTGTTGATTTGTAGGTAATATTTATAACGCTAACAATTGATTACTTTCGGTAGCATACAAAATTAATGAAAGCTAATTTTGTAATAATTATGTATCACTCACGGAAACCGGCAGACATTGTTCTGGCCTTTATCTCCCTCACTCTCCATTTCCCCGTCTCTCTTTCTCTCTCCCTCTCTCTCCGTCTCTCCCTCTCTCTCCGTCTCTCCCTCTCTCTCCCTCTCTCCCTTTCTCTCCGTCTCTCCCTCTCTCTCTCTCCGTCTCCGTCTCTCCCCTCCTCTCTCTCTCTTTTATATGCAATGACGCCACCATTAATGGGCCTTTTAAAATTGAATCTATGTATCTGAAACATTCTGAAACCATTCGTATCCACATCAGCTGTGAAAAAAAGTTATTTTATCATTAAAATCTAGCACCAATAGTCTTAGTAATCAACAATTTTCTCAAAATTAGCAAACTCTGCAGAAAAAGTAAAACATAATATATACAGAACATACCAGTTAACACAACCGTTTATTTACTTTGATATAATATTTATATTGAAGAAATTGTGTTACAAAAAACATGTATTGTTTCACGTTTTATCCATTTTCGGTACCCCTATTAGTAAATGGAAATTTGACTTGAATATTACAGAAGAATAAAATTTGGTTCTGCATACAAATTTTCATCGAAATCTTTGATGTTTTTGAGAATGATTTCCAGCTTTCCATCTATTTTGGGGCTCATTATCACTTGAAAATTTTGAGAAACGTTTTTAGACATCATTTGAATCACTTGCATTTGCAAATGCAATCATTCGTAAAGGAAGCCCGTAATATAAATATTAATCTGCGCAAAAAATTATATTCATATTATTTTCGAAAACTCAAAAGAATACACGAAAATAATACGATAAAGTATGTTCTCTTGGAGCATCGCAAGTTTTCTTCAATAATTCTTCAGTGTTGGTTTTTGCTGTGCTGACGAATTCAATATGGAATGTATGTAGAAAATGGCTTTCTGTTATAGGCTGCAAGCCATGGGCGCTTTGTCATCCATGAACATCTTCTTGAGACAGGAGATTGATCGCATGCAGAAAGTGATAAAGCTGGTGCGTGAGACTCTTAAGGATCTGCTGTTGGCCATTGACGGCACCATCATTATGAATGAGGGTAATCATCTTTCTAAGGAATATTTTCTGATTGATGATGTTTCCGGGCACGTCCACTGCTATGGTCATTAGCCCGGTTAGGTTAGTGCATGCTTTTACGCCTGAGGGTGATGGTGGCCCTCCCCCTGCTGGTTGTGAGATCCAGCGTCGCCCTACACATCGGCTTGTGGGGGAATCCCCCTCCCCCAGCGGGGCTCCGCTTCAGCTCTAAACTCTCGATCGATCTGTTTCTTTGTTTGTCAAAAAACAATAAAAACTGTATATGACGTGTGGAGAAAGATATTTACCTGCACACATTTTCTTGAGGGCCAGAATTTTAAAAAAATTTAATTAATTTAAATTTAGAAATTTAGAAAATAATTATTTTAGAAAAATAAAAATATTTGAAAAATGTTTGTTCCCGAGTTATAGAAAATCAATTTCAACGGTAAATGAACTACAAGCAAAAGGAGTGCTCAACAAAACGTGCGCACAGTGAAGCTACATTTACGTCCAGAAGAAAAAAAAGGGGCCATCTCAGCATTTGCTCAATGGATCAGGGAAACTGGACAAAAACCTGATCGAGGTGGGGGTCATTGACCCGGAAGCTGAAGTACATTACTTGTTACAGGCGTATTAATTTTTTTTAAATGTATACAAGACAAACGTAAACTAATTCATTATATATCATTGTTTATTACAATAAACATTATTTTTAGTCTATATTGTCTAACAGTCTATTACAGTAAACATTATTTATAGTCTCTAATTGTATAGAAACAGTTTTGTAGCAGAAAAGATTTTACTTTTAACTTAAATTTGTGTACCGACTTTAATTGTTTAATGTCATCTGGTAATGCGTTGTAAAGTAACGTACATGTATTGTATGTTGATTTCTTGTACTGAGTTGTTGATACTGACACGATGCACGTGATCTACGGCGTGTGTTGTAATTATAAATATCAATATTGCATGAAAATATGTTCCCATCGTTAAGAAGGTCATTTTTGACAAATATTACAGATTCGTAAATAAATAGACAAGGCGATGGTAAGATTCCCAGCTCAATGAAATGAGGCTTGCAGGAATCACGTGAAAGGCATTTTTTTCATTATTCGAATAATTTTCTTTTGCAATCTGAAGGTCTGAATACTACAGGATGAGCTTCCCCAGAATATTATGCCATATCTCAGGCGGGAATGTACATTTGCAAAATAAACGCAACGAGCTGCATGAAGGCTGACAGAATTTGAAAGAATTCGGAATGCGTAACATAATAAACTTAATTTAGTGTTTAATTCTGTTATATGTACATTCCATTTGGGGTTTTTTGAATTGACAGACTTAAAAATTTTGTTACCTCAACATCAGCTAATTGCATATTGTTCATTTTCAATGGAACATGCGATTTCCGATTTGAAATGCAAAAATGCATTGAAACAGTTTTTCTTTCGTTAACAATTAATTTGTTATTATTAAATCAATTTGAAACTTCTGAAATCGTACTATTTACAGAGCGTTCAGTCATGTGACCGATTTTTTTGACAGCCATTGTTGCCATACCACAGAGATCGTGCCAGGGGGCGTGGTCGGTGATTAACACACAGAAATTATTCGCTTTATTTCACGAACGTTGGCTAACTTGTCTTAGCGCCGTGAAACCATCTATTGTATTGTCTTTCCTCCAAAGGAAAATGTTCGCGGATAAATATTTTGTTATAGTGAATATATACGTTGAAATTATGTTAAAGATAAAAGTTAATATTTTCTGTATGGTGTATTTAGTTAATATGTGGAGATTTTCCTACAGAAATGAGAATTTCAACGAGCAGGACTTTTGTATATTTGGCGGGCCTTGTGTCTGTTTCGTGACATGGTTATATTCGAAAGGCAAGCGAAGCATCTACTAAATTGTTTATAATTGAAAGATATGAAATGGGACAAATAAGTGCATGATTTGCATGTACTGAAGAATGTTTAAATTTGTGAAATTGGAATTAGATCAGCAGGTGTAATGATCATGAATAATGCTTGTCTGGCTTGAAGCACCTACATTGTGGTTTAATACTGATTTATTTTGATATATCATTTTATATATTATCTTTAATAATCTACCTTTTAGTTTTTGCCTTTCAGCCATGACCAGATAAGAGTAGAGAGTGCTGCTTGAGCAAAAGTTTAGACGAAGGGAAAATATATATTCTTACATACAGGTGGTTTCATCAAAAGTACAGAATTATTATTCTCTCAAAGTCAAAAGAAATAAATGACTATTGAGCAACTCTGACAGCACAGATGTTTCAAAAATGAAAAGATTTCTACTTTGATTGTAAGAAACATGGATTTATGTAATAAACAGAGTAGCAATTCATTTTGTGCTGGTGAGTGCTATTTTTCAACAACATTTCTTTTAAGAATGTAAAAACACTCATATATGAAATTCATTTAATCTTTTTTTAAATAACTAATAAAAAAAACAGGTATTGCTACAATACAATTCAGTCACAAAAGTAGTTTCAACCTTATTCACATCACTATAAAGAATGGAATACAACCTGTATTAAATTCAATAATGTTCAATGGTCTTATAGTAAAATCAGTAATACAATTTTAATTAGAACTTAAAGTTTGCTAATAGAATGTGTAAAAGCTTCTGAGGCTGATGTTCAGATAAAGTTTCTCACTGAAATAAACAAATTTTGTTGTATTAAATCATAGAATACAATTTTACTTTTTGTATTTATTTTGATACAATGTTTGTCAATATTCTTACTATTTGATAAATCGTATTGGTTGATATGGGGAAGATGAAATTATAGAGAAAGCTGGTCATTGAGTTCTGTCTTCCCGTCCCCCTAATTGTCACTATATTTTCACTATAATTCTATCGAATTGGTATGGAGCCAGTGCAAAAGATATTATCAGTGGCATCATGATACCACTTTCAATCACAAAGCAACAAGAAAAAGAAAGGAAGCAATAGAACTTACTACTGTGGAGAAGAAAGTGAATTAATATAAAAATATTTCCTTAGAATATTTTCCAGAAATGTTAGTAATATAACATATGGTTCTCATTTATTCTGAACACTTCTGTATTTGGGATAATTATATGGCACATACTGCAAAGAATATAGAAGAAGAGTGTAGAGTAGAAATAAGTAAGGAGGCTTCCCAGATTCCAGTCATAATAAATTTTCAGGATGACTCTTATGACAAAGATCCCCCCGGTGTTCCCATTCCAGGATCCACTGATGTTTCTTATTTGTGGGAATATGGCTGCCCATGAAAATGGATTGAAAAATATTTGACATTTGTTATTCTTCATAGGTGCAGAGTTGCAAGTTGTAAATTTATATTATTCCAGTTAGGGCAAGTGAGTGGTTATATTCCATGTGAAATCGTATTTTTGTGAAAATGTATTTTTCACTATTATTATCATTATTCTTATTTGTACTTTTACAGGTTTCTAAAGAACTATATACTATCAGGATTCGTAGAAATGCTTTAATAACTGTTACATCAGAATTTAATTTTCAATAAACATTTATGAAATTAGATATATGTAGGTACATTTTTATGCTTCAGATCTTTAATGACAACAACTTTCTTTCAACACGCAGATAAAAACTACCAGATGGCTTTCAAATGGTTACTAATAGTGACTTCATTGTAGGCGGTTGAGAAAATAATGTAATGTGGAGCATTAGAACTAGAGAAAACTTTTTAATATTTTTGATTGAGGGGTGGGGACTGTGGTACCAGTTGGTTTTTAGCTAATATTTTTATCTTTATCAAATTTGCCATGTGTTTATATCTGTGTATGTGAATGTTCTCTCAATATCTCTCTGAAAATAAATATTGTGTAGTTAGAGAGCATGTGATTCTGTAATGGTTTTGTTGGTGATGGAAGTTAGAGTAATAATATAGGAAGTGGTAACTGGACCATAACTGGATAATTCAATTTTTCTCTTAATTTATGTTTCTAATTTTTTCTAGACTTAATTTCAGATTTTTTTGCTAAACATTAACTGGTACAGAACCTATAGAAATGTTTTTTTATTATTTTTTGCAATATAACTAGTCTTTGAATTTAGTTTGTTCTTGCAATTACTGAATCTTTCTTCATGTATGTATGAATATTTTCATTATTATGTGTATTCCCACTTATTACAATATAGAGATGTATACTTCTCAGAAGATATAAGTAGTCACTTCATTAAATCTGCTGATGTTATCTACCTTTGTAAAAAAAAAGCAATTAAAAGAAATTCTAATTCTTTTTTATTAAAAGAAACTTTTTCAATTTTGTGAAGTTAATTTTTGATGAGTATGAATGTGCATTGAAAATATATTGTCAACACCATATAAACCAAAAATTAATTCAGGTAATAGAAAAATATTATTCCTTTGAATAAAAAAAAAAATTAGAAATGCAGATTTAATTAAAAGAAAAGTTTTATCTTTTAAGGACTTTTAATGCTTACTTATGAAGTAAGTATCATACGACATCTTAACAGAGAGAGATTAAAGTGAGAGATGTGAGAGAGATGAGATTAAAAGTTATCAAATTATGCAGTTAGGTCAGGCTTGATAACCAATCAAATGCTGTTATAAAAGATGTTACAATATGAATTTTGTTCATTTTTAAAATTTTTAATGTATAATTTTCATTTCAAAATACAACTTTTAACTCATCGTAGCAAACGTGGTGGATAGGTTTTTGAGCTAATTAATATTAGGTCATGGACTTTCAGGACATGTTCTAAAAGTACATAGGGAAATAATTTCAATTTTATAAATTTTCATTTAAAATCATCAAAGTTAATAAAATTATTAAACTTCAAAGGTGTTTGTGCAACAGTTGTATCCTTCAAAGAAATCACAACACAAATAAAGGGAATTATTTTTTCATTTATATAACTTTGATTTTGTGATATCTTTTCACCCATGTTCAACATGACTTTTATTTATTATAGATAATAAAGTTATTGAAGGTATGAAACCTCTCATTTCGTCAAATTTTCATAGTGAAATTCAATTCAATTCAATTTTATTAATAGACAAATTAGTTGAGGAAGAAACTTCCAATGTGCGGGTCCGTTTAATCACTTTTTTTTTTAATTGGAAAAACATTTAGGATAAATAATAATTTATAATTTAACATTCTGTAGTATCCTTTTAATAATAAGTACATATTTCATAGCACTTTTTAACCCATGATGTACCTAATATCTAAATTTTAAGAACTGACTGCTTGTTTTATATTTAAGAAATTCACTGAATTCACTCATTCACAAAAGTTATTCATCTTTTGATTAACTACGTGTATTTTGCCAATCAGTACTCAGAGAATGTTTACTAACTTGAATCTTTTTCTTCACAGAAACCTTTTAACATAGTTTGAATACTTTCCAAAGTTGATAATTAGATGAACTCAAAATTTAATAAAATATTTAATAACAATTAATGGCGGTTTTGTATTAGTTACGCACAAACCATATGTGACTAATATTTCAATGAAGCTTTGCTTCACCTGTCATGAAACTGTTGAACAAATGATTTACAGTATTTAAGTATTGTTATCATAATTTCACAATTAACTTAACAAATCAGTATGTCAATGATCAATAATTGAATGGGTGAAATACAGCACAGTATAAGTGAGATTTTATAAATTCTGAGAAAACCACGTTTACAATAGGCTATATTTCAGTGCCACTGTTGATTCGTAATTTAATAAACAATTAAAATGCCTAGGTTTTAATACTGAAACAAAGTAACACGATTTTACAGTGATATTGAATGAAAGACAACAGTTTTCTCAGAATTTATAAAATGTCACTGTTCTGGTTTTCACACATTAAATTGATCATTAATCATAACGATCAATCAATAGAAATTATAAACATCAATTATTCTAATTGCAGAACATTATGCAGCACTACATTAATTGCAAAGTTTCTGAACATGCAAGATCAAAAAGTACCACAGAATTCCGACAGTTTTCACAAGGCCTACGTATGGGTTCAGCAGTATTCGTCGTCGTTCTCCTGTCAGACGGCTTAATTCACTCAGTCACAGATATTATCAACAGCATTCCGAAATTATTTGTCTCAATTCGTATAATTTGTCGTCCCTAATGATAGTGGGATACAATAAATCTCTTGTGAAAACTATTTCTAACGTTCACAACGTGAAAATACATTCAATTACAAAATCCAGCCAGCTGACGCTCCGACTCAGCTGAGCGGCGGAAGAATACTTTTCGGAGAGCAATGCGGTCTTCGGCGACGCTCATTTGTTATAGAAGCTGTCAAAAAAATCGGTCACATGACTGAACGCTCTGTACTGCTTCTTTTTTGCAAAGAACATTCGTGTCATCGGCAAACAGAATCGTTCTTCCATTTTTAATCGACGAGGGCATATCGTTTATATATAACAGAAAGAGAACAGGACCTAAGATCGAACCTTGCGGGACCCCATGCTCTTCTGACATGTGAAGTAGAGGAGTGGAAGTAAGGCGTGTGAGTGTGTGTGTGTGTGTGTGTGTGTGTGTGTGTGTGTGTGTGTAAGGGAAGAAGATAGGACAAGGACAAATTCAGTTGAAAATCATTATTTTAAATATTACTTAATCGTTTGATATTTATTAAAATCATACACTATTTTAAATTTATAGGCAGTAACTTTCTGAATGGTGAGGGAGAGAAACACTGGAAAGCGGAGAATTAACATTTTTCGAAATATATGGATTGTATTTACATTTACCCTAAAAATGCTACAGACAAAATGTATTAGACAATTCATATTTCCTTTTCTACCAATTACCCACAGATATCTGGATTATCTATACATTTAAAACTGTAAGGGGGCGGTCACAGTGGAGTCGATTTTGGCCAAAATCGACTCCACTGTGGCCGGTTTCGGTCTGCCGAAACAGGACGGATAAAACCAAACGAACCAGATCTTCGTCCGACAGCAGATGTTTTCGGACGCCGTCGGAAGAGGTTGTTGGGGTTCACTGTGATAATTTACCTTCGCGTGTTTGAACACATCCGACACATCGAAAAAACAAAAACGTTCGACAGCCGACTGAAATTTTGGCCAAAATCGGCTCCACTTTGAACGCCGCCTACGGATTTTTGTTTAGAAAGAAATGTGAACTTTATTGAACCCAAATTCGCGATTTTAACTTCAAATGAGAGCTTCAGATGTCTTATAACTAGATATCAATAACCGTTTTTATAGTATAAATACAAAAATTTAATACAGTCGTAAAATTTATAAAATTAAAGCTTATCTGCAGTTATCCGTTCATTCCGTCGTTTGGTTACGTCAAGACCTTCAACCCTGGAGGGGGAAATACCCGCAAGCTGACATGGAGGTTGTAGGATCTTTCTTTTCTGTTTCCAGTCTTCTCGCGTTACTCACATACACATTTACATGCACTACCACAATTGTTCCACAGGAGCTTACTGCGCACATGCACTACACACATACCACCACAGGAGCTTAGATCTTGACCTTACTGGGGAAATCCCGCAAGCCGTCGTGCAGGTTGGCGAAGGATCTCATGGTCCAGTGGGAAAGGAGCGCCGCCACCTCCCGGGTTATAAAATAAACTACACTCGCGGATCTAGAACTGGCGAGGCAGCGAAATAAAAACTTCAAATGATATGATGGGAGAGCTATGATGTGGGGTATGATACATAAATTCTGGAAAGTTCGCCCGATCTCTGTATTGACACGGAGAGCAACCGTTTTACATTAATTTCTTTTACAAAACGTATGTTAAATTACGTTAACACCGTTCTTAAGCGGGATAATGTATACGCTCTTTGAAACGGCTGACTGTCGGCTCTCGTACCAACTGTTTAGAGTTTAAATCCACTTATCGCAGCACGTTAATACCGTGACGTCACTGTCCCGCAAGCCGGTGGCGTTTTGAATTGTGCAATAATGCTATTGTATGTTAATATGGACATTTTCAAGCCTTTTTTAATAATGAATACATCGTTTGGCCTGGTGTCCAATAGGCGTTGTCATCTGGCGGTGGAATTTGAAAGTACTTCGCCAACAGCTGGAGAGTTGGTGCCAGAAGCCTCCCCCCCCCCTCGAAGCACTCCATGAAAACAAGTGTTTGCGCCTTTCTTTAGAAATAGCGCGTGAATTTGGGGGAAAATACTCCAACATTGGACGTTTAAAATGTAAATTCTGAGCTGGTAATTAAGGCCAAAGATTGTTAATTAAAATCTAATTTCCCGGAACGGCGCCAAATTTGAATCATTTATTGGTGCTCACGTGCCAACAAATACCCATAAAAGTTGGCGCGTCTGGAAATAGAGAAATCGATCACGTGACTGTTGTGCAGGCCCTGCGCGACTCGCTGGACAACATCTACGACGCGCGCGTGCCCCAGATCTGGCGCCGCAGCTCGTGGCCGTCGGCGACGCTGGGCTTCTGGTTCACGGAGCTGCTGGAGCGCAACTCGCAGTTTTCCAACTGGGTCTATCAAGCGAGGCCCGCCACCTTCTGGATGACCGGCTCTTCAACCCGCAAGGTGCTGTCACAGGGGATCTTGGGAGAACAATACTTATGGTTTTAGGTTCAGAGAATTAAGGTTCCAAAAATGTTTACCTAGAGCGATTTGGCATTTGAGCCACTGTGAAATGATACTGAAAACTAGTTACTAGAAGTCCCACATTGCATCGTACGGTTGTCAAGAATACGCAATAGGATGTCTCAAAAGAACTACGACATGATTACGAAGATCACGTTTTTCCAATGAACATGCATGAATTTTAAATAATAAAATAACACTTGCGACACTCGCCCCTGATTTATGGACAACTTCTCACGCAATCGGTTTTCAAGCAATGGTTTTCATTGGCTGCATCAGATCGTGGTCAGTCGATCGATAGTGCATGAGGGGCTCCCTAACAATTCGGGGGCAAATATCATGTAAATTTGTTATAAGAAATTTCCCAACACGTGTTCATTGGCAAAAATTCATCTTCTTCAACATCCTTATGTGCCATGGAAGTTTTAAATATTTAATTTGAAACGTCTGTATATTATCTACATTTTTTTACATATTCACTAACATTTCACGAAACGTTTTGTGAGCTTCTTTTCGTACCGAAGACTGTGTTTTATCTAGACGTTTTTATCTGTGAGATACACAAACTTACTACTTATCACAACTTCTTAGCACTTATTGCACATATTCTTTTTGACAAATGAATAAAGTACGCAAAGTTATTGTTCCTGGGTTTGAGAAGACTTTTGGAAATTATAAGGGTGAGTTAGCTGTGCAGAGTTCCTTATGGTGCCCAAAAGGAACTCTGCTCAAAATAACGTTCCTGTCATTTTGCTATGTGTTGAGTATTAAGCATGGCGAGTGCGCTGCGCAGGGTTCCTGACGGCCATGCGGCAAGAGGTGGCGCGCGCGCACAAGGGCTGGTCCCTGGACGCGGTGGTGCTGCACAACGAGGTCACCAAGTGGACGCGCGAGGAGGTCAAGAGGGCTCCCGAAGTACGTTCACCTACACTAATTTTTTGTTTATTTATTTGGAAATGTAGTTCATGGGATTTGTAAGTAGAAAAAATTAAACCATTAGCCAATGAAGGATGAGACACTGATGTTGTCTGGTATCAATGTTTTTATTAGAGCTAAAAGATCTTTTTCGATAGCTTAGCTATCATCATCAGAGCTATCTGAAAAAAATTACAAAATTTTGAAACGAAAGTTGCATTACAAAAGGTTTAACGAAAGAAGTTAAAGTTAAAAGGTTTAACAAAATTAAGTTTTCGTAAAAATTGTTGGTGCTAGATGCGTAACTAAGCTGGATCGTTACCTTACAGCCTCTGGGCGGAAAACGACATTCTGCGAATATTTTTGTGTGCCTCCGCTACAGACGGCCGGTCGAGAGCATGAAGGGGCGTGGTGGGGGCGGCGCGGCCGGAGGGGCGCGGCAGATTGGTGGCCGGCGGAGGCGTCTGGAGCCGACGGGCGGGCAAAGGGGGGTAGAGTTAGGGGTGTACAGATTGAGCTAATTTTAGTAGAGGTGACGAGAGTTCAGGGATCTGTTGGTTGAGACAAGTTATGTTCTGTTTTTTTATGTGGTTGTGTATATGGATGGATTCTAATCCATCCATATGGATTAGCTCTGATGGATAGCTCTGATGATGATAGCTAAGCTATCGAAAAATATCTTTTAGCTCTAATAAAAACATTGATACCAGACAACATCAGTGTCTCATCCTTTATTGAAAAAGGTATCTACATTATCAACAGTTATACTAACATTAGCCAATGCTTTGGTGTCTTGGCCAGAGCCGGACGTGGTGTGGATTTTGCGCTGTAGGAAACTTGCGCTGCAGGAACCTTGCGCTGCAGGAACTGCATGTGGAGTTGGGTTGGAATATAGACATAACGTTGCTGAGTGATTGTAAATTTCAATAATTCTTAAGTAAACCCTAAGAATGGAATACAAATATTCCGAAACGTCGGCAAACTAATTGTCTAATTTTTTTTACTTATTCCGACCAAATCCCGTGAACTACAACCCTAATTACATCGTGTTCGTGAATTCACAACGGTTTATTTATTTAATTGGCCCTCGGATCCCAGTGATTCACGTCCCTTGGCACTAAGTCCCAGATATGTGTATGTTTCCGGACAGAAAGATTGGATCCTGATACGAGGATACTGATTCGATCGGTGGAGCTTTAACATGCTTTATCCATTTTCACAACTGCATATGCTACCCTTAGATCCAAGTTATAGTACATTTAATGATTAATGATTATGAAATGTAAATTTTCATGTATAAATACCAAGTAATTATCAGTTGAGCAGAGGCAGCTGAGTCGTCTAGCCTTAGCGTCATCGACTATCCAGATCGGTGCTGATTCCCAATTCTAATATTGTTTATGACGTAATTTTACACTTTGAATTTTATTTCATGATGAACGATATAGCGACTGTATTGTTTTGTTTCTCTCAGATATTATGATATACATTATTATTGTTTTGCTCAAAATCGTCTGCCTCCCTCATTAATGATCTGCAATTATTGTACTATTTTTGAGTCAATAATATATTTTTCTGTAAATGGATGCAATACGCCGAAAATATTGTTGCGGCATAGGAGGGGGTCTTGGTTTATGGACTGTACCTGGAGGGTGCCGGCTGGGATAAGAAGCGACAACGGTTGGTGGAGTCCATCAGTAAAGTGCTGTACGTGTACATGCCCATTATACACATCTTCGCCATCAACTACACAGGACCCAAGGATCCTAAACTGTACCAGGTACGTGCCAGCCCAAGAAACCCTATTCCCGGTCTTACAGATTTTTCTGATACTGTAGAATACCCAAACTATTTTCCTGTTCTCAATTGAATAGAGTGAATCATTACTCTGTGGATTAATCAGTTCTGTTGTATTAATTCAAAAGTCCAGTTTTCGGTATATTGTGACGTTACATACGCTGATTGATGAATGTTATTTTAGAAATCAACATTGTAAAAGATGTCTTAGATTAGTTTCATTTGATTAAATCATATTTTATCATTTTTTATTCAATTAAGTCAGATACTACAAATATTAATGTATAATACAAAAACCGTACATATAATACAAATGTGAACACAACAAATAAAATAGTAATAGATTACGTTTATTTCCCATTCAGCCTATGATTCGTCGATAAATGGTAGAGATTTCTGTGTGTCTTCACAGTCATGTGAGCATTAGACAAATAGTATACCATGTTGCTGTTCTTATTGAGGACATTAATGGGAACTATCAGCATCACTTGAAACAGAAGTCACAGTTTTTATCCAGCACATTGTCATTACGGATACGCAAGAATAAAACCACCAAATTAGCACTATAAACAAAATACATGCAAAACGTGTGCAAATTACATATTGTCCAAAGTTCTATAAGAAATGACACGAATACCACAAAAATTGTGACCTCAAAATATGATTTTTATTACATGAATAGATACCATTTAACTGCTATTGAGTGCATCTCTGTGATATTAAATTGCAAAATTAAGAATATCAAATTAATAATAATAATAATAATAATAATAATGGTGATGATAACATACAAGAAATTAACAAAGTTTAACGTAGGAATATCAAGTAAGAGAGACTACTCCAAAAATGTATTTTATGATTTTGACTCGTCGAAAGCATTTTATAGACCAGCTTATCGCTAGCCAAGTTCAACATTTCAAACATACTCTACCACAAAATAAAATAGTTTTAAGCAATTTTAAATAATAATGAAAGTACCTCCTGAGTGTAGACCGGGCATAAACTGAACCGAAGTCATACGTTTTAGCATAAAGAAGAATTGTTTTCTCAGATGTGATAGGGCAGGTTGATAATAGAGTGCATGCATTAAAAACAATAAGAGAGTTCATTCACATTGTCAGAACTGTTAAAGCTCAAAATATAATTCACATACATAGTCATTATAAATGGAACAATGACTTCATAGCGAATTCCAGCATTTACGAGGATAAAAGCCATACCAAGCGCAGTGTGATAAATCGCAGAAAATGAAGTTAACGGCTGTTTCAAGCGGAGGTCATTTTACAAGAAATATTTCGTCACATTTCTTATTTGGGTTCACCCATTTTTGCATACGGGATGAATAATGTGCGTGGAAAAAATGTGAATTTTTTGTGATGTACCTATTACTTAGAAAAGCTTTATTGCATGATATCGCGTTTTTTAGCATCAGCTAGATGATTCACGTAGCAAATACCATATTCACACTGCCACATCATCCGTTGACACATCAACGTATTTTCCTCTTTTCTTACTTGTCTATTTCTTGAGTACGAATTATCTTTTTACTTGAATACTATATCTTACTAACTTGAGTACGAATGTTTTTCGATTTTTCATTTACGTTTTAACAATTTTTCCACGTGCATCTTACATATTATAGGTGAGTGAGCATTTATTGATTTCGAGCGCGACAACTACTTAGGTCACTGGTCCCGAAAGTGTAGGGCGCAATAGCCGGGAAGGGGTGGTTTTCTTCCTCAGCTGAATGCTGAGTTCCCGTGCCGACATTCACGTTGCCTGGGGTTTTCCCCGTCAGGTGTCTCCCCCACTGTCCCAGCCAGGACAAGCTCTGAGCTTTAAATGAGTGCTCCCGATATGTGTGGTAGTAATGAGTGGTGTACATGTACTTGTAATTTTAGTGTAAGGGGAGTCTAGGGGACGTAAATGAAGATAAGATAGTTAGCGCTCCTAGAACGCTTGGTGAGGGTTTTGCTCCAGCATTCGTCAGGTTTGGTAGAGGAAACTACGGAAGCTTCCTTGCAGCTACACTGGCCTTCTATGTAGCTAGTGTAAGGTATTCGACACCGTCGGGAATCGCGATCGAGTCTATCGTGTCCGTTAGGGAATCAAACCCTGAAGGTCTCGATCGGCCCGATCCGCCACCGCCACCGCCAGGGATCGTAATATGGTCTACCGAAACCGTTAAGGAATCGAGCCCAAGTTCATCCGCTACTGTCGGTGATCGGGTTAGGGTATTGACCTACATCATCCCGGTCAAAGATGCTGCAAAGGCAACGATGTTCCCGCTGAACTATCGCAGCCTACACACATGACGGTATCATAATCGAATCCAAACTCATTATCCCAAACAATATAATCCTTGCCTCATATTCAATTTTGAATCGTCATAGACTTATTCACTCCGTAAGTTGAAGCGAAAGGGAAGTAGGTGAGTATGCGGTGGTGTGCTTGTTGCAGGTGCCCGTGTACAAGAAGCCGAACCGCACCGACTTGACGTTCGTCACGCCGCTGTGGCTGCCGAGCGGCCGGGGCCAACCCCGACCATTGGACGCTGCGCGGCGTGGCGTTGCTCTGCGACATCTCGTAGCCCTCCAATAAAATACCACTGGACGCTTTCCAAAAGCTACGCCTTTCATTCATTTCACCCCTTAGGGGACGTTTGGAGTGGATCCGTATACTGCTGAAGAAAACCTACGGCGCGAACGGTTGACTCCGGCACACGCTATCACTAGCACACACTACGTGACTGCTCCAGACATCCATCTTCAAAATATTGTGCATATACACGTGTGATCAATGATGCATTACTTTACATGACGAGTCTCAGGCAAACAGACCTGCTTTTCTACGTGACAACGCCAATTTCGCTTCGCTCTTCTCGCTCTCTAGCAGAGAAAGAAGGAATCACCCGGGCGACGAAATAGGCGATTTGAATTAAGCTCAGAAACTTATTTTAGATTTGAGAATCATTTATCTGTAGCAACTCTACAACATGGGACAGCTGACGTCTCTTCACCTCCAAAGGCAGGCGTACAAAGGATTTTTTCGCCTTTAAGAATGCACGGGTTTTATCGGGTTTGTACCATTCCACGTGATCCCTGCAAGCCTCTTTTCATTGAGCTGGGAATCTTACCATTACCTTGTCTATTTATTTACGCATGCATAATATTTGTCAAAAATAACCTACTTAACGGAGGGAACATATTTTAATGCAATATTAATATTTATAATTACAACACACGCCGTAGAAATC
This sequence comes from Acheta domesticus, assembly GCA_031308135.1. Lineage (NCBI taxonomy): Eukaryota > Metazoa > Arthropoda > Insecta > Orthoptera > Gryllidae > Acheta > Acheta domesticus. The sequence goes on from JAHLJT010008756.1 coordinate 1,928,528, forward strand.
ACGTGCATCAAGTGTCAGTATCAACAGCTCAGTACAAGAAATCAACATACAATACATGTACGTTACTTTACAACGCATTGCCAGATGACATTAAACAATTAAAGTCGGTACACAAATTTAAGTTAAAAGTAAAATCTTTTCTGCTGCAAAACTGTTTCTAAACAATTAGAGACTATACTGATCGTGAAAATGAAAAATAATGTTTATTGTAACAAAACAATGATATATAATGAATTAGTTTACGTTTGTATTGTATACATTTAAAAAAATATTTAATACGCCTGTAACAAGTAATGTACTTCAGCTTCCGGGTCAATGAGCCCCATCTCGATCAGATTTTTGTCTAGTTTCCCAGATCCATTGAGCAAATTCTGAGATTGCCCCTTGTTTTGCTTCTGGTCGTAAATGTAGCTTCACTGTGTGCACGTTTTGTTGAGCACTCCTTTTGCTTGTAGTTCATTTATCGTTGACATTGTTTTTCCATAACTCGGGAACAAACATTTTTCAAATATTTTTATTTTTCTAAAATAATTATTTTCTAAAGTTTTTTTATTATGGCCCTCAAGAAAATGTGCGCAGATAAATCTCTTTCCCCTCACGTCATATATAGTTTTTTACTGTTTTTGAAAAATAAATAAATAAATAAATAGTACCCACGAAATTGTGTATCGGACCGATACGCTAACCTAATTCTGCATCGGACGGAAGCCGCAATCTGGTTTGTGTCTTGTGATGGATGCGAAACTACTGAACTATTTTCTGAGTTAAATTGGAGATGAAATAGGTTTGTTTTCATACGAGAATGTTTGTAAAGAAAATTTTATATTCTTACTGCATTAAAGAGGTTATATCCATGTTTTACAAACATATCGTGGTGTATCGACCATTTCTTATGGAATTTCCTTCTTCTCCTTATGTTGTGGTATCTTGGAGGTCTTCTAAAGGGATCATAGGCAAACAAAATAAATTAAAGAATGGAAAATCATAAAGCAATAAGTATTACTGTTTGAAATAAATTGCATCAAATGGGTCTGTATACCAACGTGAATGACTTGCATAAACGTTTTGCTGGCACTGCAAATATGTAAAAGACATCTCACTAATAAGAACTGGTGGCACATTTAGCAACTATTTCTCTCATAATTTTTATTTCAATATTTTGATTTTGCTACTTAGACCCTTATAATTTTCTATTCTATAATTTATCTGGACCTTGTTAATTGGCTCCAATTGGTCGAATAATTCACGTTCTGATATTGTTTTCAACTTGTAATTTCGGCCGCAGTAGTAGTATGAGTTTACCTCGCACTTGTCTTTTAGCAAGGGGCATTAACCCCGGGGTGAGCACCTAGAGCTAGCCTCTCTATCCGCACTTCCTGCAGGCGTACCCTTGTGCTGGTATCCCGCCGGCACTCAGTTTGCCTTCGAACCTCCCCACTCAATCCCTCGGACTTTGGGCCGCCCTGCCAGCTCAGCGCTACTACCTATTCAGGCCAGTACCGGGGTCAAATCAAGAGTCCCGCCAGACTTTTATATACGAATTCCAGACCATTCCGAAGAATCTCCTTCACCCTATACTGCTCAAATGTCAGGTGTGTTATCGGACAAAGCCCAGTAACCAGGAGCTTAAAATCGCCTCCTCACTGCCTCCGCATTGAAGCTAATGACTTGAGTGCCGAAACTAAGGCTCCGAGTCCTCTACAACTCTCCACTAGAGATCGTGTCCACCTACGCAGATACGACCCCCCCCCCGGCGGGGAAGTTCGGCCGTGTTCGCAAGGAAGTTCCCCTGCAGGGAAGTTCGCAAAACGTTGTAGACATTGCACGACAGTGCCTGCGCTGTAGTGACGGTTTATAATACTTGATCATGAATGGCCCTGGTCGCCCTAACGCGGGAGCGGCCCAACATGGATTCCCTCTGCTCCTAGCCTCTTCACTCTTTGTTTTGACAAACGATTCCGGAGTTTTAGCGTACGGCGCATGCGCACTATTGTCTTTGGGGCTTCAGAAACCACACTTCGCATGCGTGCGTTTGCTAAAATCTTGGAACCATTTGTCAAAATGAAGCGTGAACATCCGATCCTGGTGAACATACTAAGCGAGTTAGGCTCGCAAGCCTGGCTTGGCTAACCCTAGACTCTTGTAAATGTACTGCCCACCATAAGCTGCACTCTTTCCCCAAAGGCCCGAGTCTCGAGGAGTGGATGGTCGACCTGCTTAGGATCCAATTTATACTGATGGGTCACTTCAGGTGGTAAAAAAAATCACCCCCAGCATTTTTTTCATTTTAGTAACAAATTATTTACCGATTTGTCCTCAAAACTATGGATTCCCGTATAAATTGTATTTTTGTCGTTGTAACTTTTCGATTTCGTCGCACCTGTACATCACTACAACTTTATGTGCATTTCAAAGGCTCGAACCGCTATTGTAGGAACAGAAGATCATTAGCGTCGTTGACGCTGAGTGCACAATGATTCTGACAGTCGCTGGCTGATCTAAAATTGAGCAGGGCCGCGCGCAATATACTGCTATCGTAATTTCCACACCTAATTCGTTAGTTCATAAATTTACAATTTTTTGGTTTGTATCTAAAAAAGTAGAAGTTTCGTCAGCATAATTCACAAATCTTTGACTCACAGTAGCAAAACCTTCCGTTCGTTATTGAAGAAGATCGCCATCGTTATCGAAGAATGAATCACCAAGAAACTGCTATGAAGCAACGAAGTGTTTCTTAACAAAATGGCATTACAAGCATCTGTTCACATAATTCAGGAGCAGGCAGTCATAAATCTTTCATCACCTAAAATGACTCGGTATTCATACAATATGCTCCAGGAAAATGATGATTTTGTACAATTTATAAGAAGCAATTGCCAGAAAACCTCGTGTTTTCGCTGGATGAGAAGTTACCTTACAGTTTGCGTTATTTATGTAAGGACGCGTCTCCAACATCTAAATCTCACGATAATTTCATATAACTAAAAAGTACATGCAGTGCAAACAAATGCGAAATTTGACTACAGTAACTACACATAATGCGTAACTATAGACAAAACTTTGCCAGTAAATCAACGAGACAGAAGATGTAACGCTAAAAGAACAGATCATACTCTGGGGCGGAAAGAGCATTTTTAATTCAGTATTATATATTTTCGTAGTACTGCACTGTTCTATCACTATAATTCAACCAAAGAGAGGGAAAAATACTCTTGACGGCCGGCGTCCGTTAGAATTTTAACTGATCACTGTTCGTTGAGAACAATCAAAACTAATGAATTGTATTTCGTTATTTATTTCTGTGCTTTTTTTCTTATCAAAAGGTGGTAATTCGAAAAGTATTGAAGAGCACACTATCAATAATACGAACAACAGCCTAATGTTAATAATTAGTCTTATAACAACGTGTTTTGTTTCAACGTTAACATTTTATTTTACTTCAGTGGTTTCTGGTTTATTTGAAGCAGTAATATTTTGAAAAGATAAAAGTTTTCCTGTTGCGTTTCCAATATGATTATATCTAGTTAAGTTATTCAGATGGGAAAAGTGTGAGATCGAAGGCGACGACATTCCTTCAGATATTGAGGAACCTGTCATGACTTCGCTTCTAGCGAAGAAATCAAAGAAAGCGCACAAACAGACTAATGAATTGGACGGTGTTATGCATCAATTGACCAAGCGCCATTTTGTGATTTTTTAGATTTTTGCATCAGGTTGTGCGTGACGGTGTAAACTATCTATTAAAAAATTGTTTGACATTGAATTTTGTTTTTTGTCGGCAGAATGGTAATTTGGACCAAATGCCAAACACTCCACCTTAAAAAGTATATTTTGCATCAGTTGACCAACCGCCCAATTTTACGGTTTTGTTTCACATCAGTTGACTATACAACAAATAAATTGTTTGGTCACGTAAGCATTATTGTTTTGTTCCCGCCCGTGGTTTGCATTGTGTGGAAGTGATTGCGAGTTAATCTTCCAATTGCATTTGAAATTTTTATTTATTTTCTTCGTGGTTTTAATGCTAAAGGCACATTTAGATCAGCACCCTGCACTGAAGAGAATAAGGCAGATGTTTCTTACAGCTTCCTTCCGAATGACCGATTTCGGAGATATATAATGCGTTCACAAACTGCAATAGAGACTTAATACCACAAGATTACATGAAATGTCATGAAAATACTTCGAAAAGAAATATTTTTACTCTTCGTATAATGTAACCTAAACATTTCAAGAGTACTGCACATTTTCAAAAGAAAATGGTCAATCACAAAACCAATTCCCGAAACTAGAAAATAAAGTGGAAGAAGGTAAGAAAAATATAACTCTCAAAAGACAAGCCATTTACTACAGTGCTCAAAACTTAATTTAATAATGAAGTATTTTATGTTGACATTAAGAAGAAAACAGCTCGACGATTTTTGAAAATGCCAAAAAAAAAACAACTAATTTTGATGCCCTCCTGATGCCTCTGAATGGGGTACAAAGTCAAAATCAGAGACTGGAGATACTACGTAGTTCCAAATTCAATTACTTTACACTACATAAAAGCATACATACTGCTATTGGCGTGCAATTATTCTTAAGGTAGATTGGATTCATTTAGTCGAAAAACAGTGAAAACTGTAATGTATGGAGAAGAAGATTATCTGCGCACGTTTCCTTGAGTTCCTGAATCCCTTTCCAATATTTTAATAACAAATAGTTGAAAGATGAATAAAAGTTTAAAAAAGAAAAATAAATAAAATTTCAAAAGGCGCGAGATTAGCAACATTTGAAAACCTAGAAATTTTCGTTCTCGAGTAACAGAAAACTTATTTTAATCGGTAAACGAATTCCAGTTTTGATTATTCTGCATTGCTAACAAAATAGTAACTCACCCTCAGCTCTACTCCTACTACTACAAGCAAAAGGAGAGTTCAACAAAATGTGCGCATAGTGAAGCCACATTTATGTCCAGAAGCAAAACAAGGGGCAATCTCAGCATTTGCTCAATGGATGAGGGAAACTGAACAAGATCGAAAGAGCTCATTGACCCGGAATTACACCTAATACATTATTTTATTTTTTGTCAATTTGGTTTCGCATCTTATATCTCTACTTATAAATACTGAATACACTGTTGATACGAAAATTCTTTTTTTTTATATTTGCTGCGAAAAAAACTGCGTATTTCTATCCAGGAAAAAATATAAAATTCTTTTAGACAATTCATAAGCAATAATTATGCAGCAGTCGAACCAGACTTACCACAATGAATTGAATAAGGAAGTAGTGGTTTCCTAATCTTCAACTCAAAACAACCGCTCAGTTTCGTTCATTAATAGAGATTAATTGGAGTCTTTTCTAAAGGCAGTCTGTTGTTGTAGTAATCAGGTTGATAATCACCACTTCCTTTCGCAACAAACGCGTAGTGCTTTTCTATTACAGTCACCACCATCTCTAGAACAACGCTGATATTACGTACATAGGAATATTCCTGAAGGAAATGCCACTTAAATGTGGTCTATTAATTCTCCGGTCTTTTGTACTGAAAACAGTAATTGGAGGTTACCGGGCGTTGTGGGAGATAGGGCTATAAACAAACCTTAATATCATTTCCACAAAGCTGCGGACACGCATGCTTTTGCAAATTAAAACCCACAATTTTTGAAGGAAAACCACAAATTCTTTCAATGATAATTATGTAACTGGTCGCAATACAATTAGTTAATAGCGAAAATAATGAACCTCAAGAGTCAATGAATATCGCAATATTTTGAACAATTAGTATTTGGTACCAACATATTACACGGATATTGCAAACAATAAATGAAGTTCATGAGACAAATAAATTAAGCTTAATAAAATTAGGAACATGTGCAGCAGAATTACAAATATGTAGGCCGTACAAAGTAAGTTAAATTTCAGGATCATTTTTAACGGTTAGATCACAAAGTATTGTTACTTTCTCGCGTATTACATATGCAGTAAACAAATTCTGCAGTAAAAAACGACGATTTTGTGCCAGACAAATGACGAAAACGACGATTTTGTGGTGTTGTAGACGCTGAGCAATTGGAAAATTCTTATTTCGGTATGAAGTAAATAACTTCCTCTAGCACGTGAAATCAGAACCTATGATCTGTGAGATCTTCATCCCGGAAAAATTAGTTTACGGCAAAACACCTGTCCATTTGTCCACCCGTCTTAGAACAACGCTACCAAATAAACTATAGGTAGACCGAAATCGATATTCTCCAATCGATCTGGCTGAAGTCGCGGCCCCTGAATTTTCAACGGATATTTTTATTTTTCGGATTCTTTACGTGATGTCTAAATATTTTCAAAATTTCTCAAATCTGGCTCCAAATTTTTTGTTTCCTTTTTCCTCGGTTGTACAAAAAACGCTTATTTTATAAAATGAAACACATTCAATTATCTAAATTTTCGAAAATTGCCAGAGCGCAATTTTTGGGCCATCTTCTTACACCTACCTACGTATAGAGAGATTATCTTCTTAAAACATCTGTGATCATGAAGATGTGTCATTAAATAAGGTTATGTACAATTTTTCACAAATATGAGTAGTTTTCGCGCAATGTTGTGTGAATTATAGGTAATGTTAAAAACAGATTTTTCTTTAATGTGTATAATAATGTAAGAGAAATATATCTCTAAATATAAGGTCATGATTGATGTAAAGGTTCTTACAATCAGCATTGTATTAATATTGTATCCAGTGGAGTCGCTAATAACTTCTGATTATGCGACTTAAAATAAACGCAAAACAAAGATTTTATCAAAAAGAGTCCCCATTTTTTACCCCTTTTCTACGGATTGTATTAAATGCACTGAATAACACGATACAAGTGCCATAGATGAATTATTTACATTTTTCAAAAATTACACAAATGTTATTGAAAGTTATTTCTCAGGACTCAAAATTCTAAAGTTTTCAGTGAAAATGAGATCAAAATTAGAAACACTCAAGCAATATTTTCTCGAAAATGGCTTCAACTTTTTCATGAAAACGAGCATATAGAACCAGATTTTACTTTTCGTAATTCTTTCTTACAGTTCTTCTATTCAACAGTCATATTTCAATTGTACTATTAGGGGCACGAACAATCGAGAAAATCTGAAAAAAAATATATTTTAGGTGCTGATGAATATCAGCTGGGAAAAGGATGGGGCCAAATCGAAAATCTCGCCCAGTACGAGAAAGTCTGTGCCATTCTGTAGCACTCGAGTTCTGCAATCGAAAACGTACATAAGTCCCGATACTAAATTAAGAAAAATTCCTCTACCACATGGTGAAGCCATAATCCATATTTTGTTGGTTCTTGATACAAAAAAATCGATTGACGGCAAAACGCCCGTCCGGCTGTCTGTCCGTCTGCCTGTGGTCAATGCTAGCGCCTAAACTGTTCAGCCTATTTTCTCCAAAATTGATATTCCCAATGGCTTCGTCGCAATCTCTGGAATTTAAACCGATATTTTAATTTACGGGGATACGTTACATGAAGCCCCTCGCATATTTTCCAAATTTTCAGGAAAATTGCTCCATTATTTTATTAAATTTTGTTGTTGAATAGTGCAAAGGACGTTTAAGAGAATGATGCAGGTATCCTTTTCGTTAAAATTTCAGATTTTTCGAAAATTGCCAAAAAAAAACAATTTCAATAATGAATAATTACAGATACATTTTTTGTCTCAGACAAACTCTGTTGTACAAAATTAGCTCTTTAAATAAGGACATGCACAATATTCTGAAAAGAACATTCTCGGGTTCAAATCCGATCAAAGCCGTGAATTTTTAAGGACGAAAAATCCTTCGTACGGCTTTCTTTGGGGGAGAAATAAATCCGACTGTTTTACATTGTTACATTGTAGATCTACTGCCTGTAAAATACTTAGTTCTCAAGAAGCCACTGAGATAATTTTAATCACCTATTTCGTCGTCCGTGTGATAACTTCTTTCGCTGCTACACGGCGAAATGAGCAAAGCGAAATCTGCGTGGTCACGCTAAAGTGCAGGTCTGAGGGGCTGAGCCCCCTCACCTAAAATAAGGCATCATCGAATCGAATTGAATTGTTTACAAGGTGATACATGGCTGTTTGGAGATCCCCACAATTACACAACACATCCATCCCCACAGGGAATTCTTGCCTGCAACTTTTCGAAACGAGAAAAATAAAGCGCATTGGTCACAGACATCGCGATTACAAAAATATAATTACAGTTTCAATACAATGATTCTGTTCTGAAATTCACTTCTGTATTAGTAATTCGGAGACTAACAAGTGCTCGGGGCTACAACTTAATGAACAAATTTTATACGTCACAGAGTTTTATACAAAGTTTTGTATTACAGATTTTGTTCCACAGTGTCACAATTTCATTCACAAATTTTTGTATAAACCACTCATGTCTTACTACTTTTTAGCACTCATTTCATAACATTTAAGAAATTTATTGTGCTTCACTGAAAGAATATTTTGATACAAAACATGCGTTATCGGCTCCATTTACCAAATAATTTTCATCGTACAAATTGACAATCCATGTATGTTCAACATTAGTTTATTAAGAAATGTCGTACCGAACTTTCTTATTCATGACGTTAAGAGTAGCCGAAGCAATCTGGCATTGCTTTACATTAACTTACTACAACTTTATTATTTTGAATCCTTAGCACCTCCAAATGACAAGAAAAAGAATGAATTATCTGTAATAAACAATAGAAGTAATCCTCCGCCATTCGCATGTCACTCCGCCCCATCCCGCCAGGCCACGCATCATCAAGCCCAGTCCAGTGGCAATCCTGCTCTATCCACATTTCTCGCTCTTCTGCTCCAATTCTCGCTCTTCTTGTCCCTCCCCCATGGCGTTAACTTTCAATTTTGATCTTTACAATTTTCACAGACAGGGAAGCACACATTTATATATTATTAGTATATATAAACATGCAAACATAAATCCAAGAGAGAGATTCTGACTAGTATTCTGAATGCATTGTACGTACGTGCGTGCAAGTTTCATTGGAATACAGACGTCATATTTAGTTCAGATGGAATATTTCCAATGTGAGAGTGCTCTCTACGCTATTCAGATGCGTACGCACCGAATACGCAATAGAAAACTCTTACTTCCTGAATATAAAAAAATCTTTCTTCCTGGAAACAGACGCAAGGAAGCTCCTATGAGGTAGGTGGTTGCGAAGCATTACATAGAGAGAAGTAAGAGGTTGCTAGAGTTGTGGTGGCTGGCTGCATCCCATATGGTGTGTCTGACTTCCTTTCAAAGAACCTTCACCGCACTCTACGCTGTGATAACGTCAGTGAAAAGATGCTTCCTCAGCATTCTCGACCGGAATCAGAAGGAAAGCACGAAATAGATACTGTTAGTACGTCACCATTATCTAAAGCAATCATTCTTGTGAATCGGGACCTGAAGTGGTTTCATGGTAATTAATGAATTTTATTTGCTCTACAACACCAATATGTATCATTAAAAACATTTCCTAGGTCGATTTAGTCGTTGACAACTGTCGTTTCTGACATTAGGCTCCGGTAAGCCAAGCATTTTGTAATACATAATAGTAACAGTAACACATAATTTACTTCCAGTAGACAGTTTAATTACAGGCAGATTAACCACAAGTAGTATCTCCATTTCTTAAATTGTAATACGATGACACACTTCTGATGAAACTCAGTTTCTCTGCGACATGTATTAATTGACTCATTTCTCAATCTTGAAGGCATTCTTCTTTTTTTTCTAAGTGGGAAATACCCACATCGTGAATGAAAGGAAGGCTTTCTTAATATGGAGAGACTTCGCAGCTCATAAATGTCAAGCTTATTTCATTGTTTTCCTAATAGATTCTTAAAGCTTTTATTTCAACGAACCGACGAGAATACACAAATTCCCTAGTTTTACCCCTTTCTGTTGCCTTTTTCACATAGAGAGAAAAGCTTCTCAGATTGCAACAAATTCTAAGGGAAAGTGACACGGTATATTTTAACCACAAGAACAATCTCCAATTTCCACTAAAACCAGAAAGTAGAGAAAGAATGCTCGACGAACAACGAAGGACACGCCCCTCAGCGTTCGTAGAACATTTCAGGAGCCCCTCAAATCTTGCCAAAAATAGTGTTTTCAGCGTGCTCATCCTGGAAGAGACATTGCTGACCTATGAATGTAATCATTAGTAATAATCGGTCACATCAATACAATGTTAAATTAATGTTAGACAATTAAAAATTATTTCCGTCAGTTTCAATAAAAAATTATTCAAATTTCAATAATAAAAAGACCAACAATAATTAGACAACTGTTTCAAAGCAACCGTAAATTGACCAACTGGCATCTTCAGAATGTGATCTGAGAAATGTTAAAAACATAATGGAAACATCTTAGAAAGGTAAGAAATAAATAATTTCACTATTTCACAGACAAAATACTCACATTTACACGTAAGTATAATCTAGGACTAACAATAGTATGTATACCAGTTTCTACCAAATTGCACTTTAATTCGCATTAGATATTTCTTACTTGGCGAAACAAAATATCTAATTTCATGGATTTTTTTTAAAACAGGCAATACTAATAGCTAATCTCTTTATTGTGCTTGCGCAGATCATTTAATCAAACGTTTCAAGTACGTATAAATGTACGTATACTGAGCAAAATTAAATATATTCTATTTGTCTTAAATAAGTTACAAGGAAAACCCGGGAGAACGTTCTGCCCTTGATCTCCCTCTTTCCCTTCCCATCACCCTTTCTCACTGCCTTTCCCTCCCTCCCTCACCCTCTCCCTCTCTGTCTGTCTCTGTCTCTGCCGCTCTCTGTCCCTCTCATTCACATTCAATTGCAGATTCTGCACGTCTCTGGGCAGGTGAGGTAATATCGGGATGTGCCGGACCAGTAAAAATGTAATAGAATGTTCGAGAAGAGCTCATCCTGTAGATTACGGTGTGAGAAACTTCCTGAAATATCTACAGATTACAGTGTGTGAAACTTTCTTTGAGGCCTTAGGCCTCAATATTTTAGTTTTTAAGATCCTAGAACGCATTGTTTAGGAGTTTGCCGATTGTGTTGCGGGTTGCATTTGACGTAAATATTAGTTTTGTTCTACAGCGCCAGGTAGTCGAGTTCCAACAGAATTAACAGCACATAAACCTTCTGGTGAAAAACATATTAAGTGCCAACTTTCATGGAGATTGGTCTCTCGGTGTCGGAGTTTACCTCATACCAACATCAAATTTTAGATCTTTAATAAGTTACTAGGGTACCCATGCGACCCTACCCTCTTTCATATTTTCCATATCAAATCTGTAATATATATTTTTCTCAAGGCCCTCTTATTCTCCGTTACTTGTTCTATATGCCAACTTATAATTGATAACAATATAATCATTATCAATAAAAACAATTCTGATTTAACTTTATTATCGAAACAAAGAGGTACACCCGTGTAATTCAGTCGCATAGAATATCAAGTAATTACTCATTTCACATACAGTTGCAGATTCTACAGGCTCTGAACAGGTAGGGTGGAATCGAGAAGCGTCGAACCAGCAAAAATGTAATAGAATGATCAAAGATCTCATTCTGTAGATATGGTGTGCGAAATGTTTCTTCGAGACCATTGGCCTCAAAATTTAGTTGTTAAGGCCCTAGAGCGCTTGTTTAGGTGTTATTTAAGGATATAGATTAAAAAGCCCGGACGTTCGTTGCTGATTACATTTTACATGAATATTTAGATGCATTTTAAACAAATCCTTCAGATTTTTAAAGCCAAAGTGCAATTCGTCTCGTCTCCTTGAAATTTTCTTTCTTTAGAGACATCATTTATAAAGATTGGTTGCGTGTGAGAGTCGCAAAGGAAAGGTATACTACTGAAATAATATAGGAGAAGATTACATAAGTTAATATTCAGTTTAGCGGTTTCATTTACATATCTTAAGATTTGTGGAATAGCAATTTTCTATCGCGACAATCCGTAGTTTCACGGGCCAGTCTGCTAAGTCATATCGAAATCTTCCGACAGAAACGTATTGCTGTGACAGTTTCCTAATTGTAGGATGCTTACAATGCTTGATTGTTTCTTTTTAGTGAATATTATTTGTATACACTGAACCTCAAAGTCCCTAAAGGGAAGCTCTCAAAAGACGGGAAAGCTTGCACAGAATCGAAACAAATGTTTGAAAAACAAAAAACATCACATTTGTTTGTTTATTGTTTTTAAGACTTATATTAACGTACATACTCTGAAAACTTATCAAATGTTGGTACTGTGTCAAACACTTCTAAAATAAAAACTAGAAGGACAAATACTAATAACTAATTGTATGTTTTATTCGCAAATTACATAATAAGTCATGTGTCATTAGATGGATATTTCTAAAAAATAAATTCGATTTATTTTCCTTTAATGTAAATATTCTCCTTAACTATTTTCTAAATCCACACCTGACACGTTCATCCCTCCTAGAGTGCTTGCAGTCTCTGCTCATAAACAACGATGGATTAATAAATAAGGTGCTAGGGCCGCCGCAATGGTAGGGGTCCTATACAGTTTTTATACAAAACTTGTATTCATAAACATACATTTTTAAAATGTAATGCCATTTTTAATTACAAAATTTACAGTTTATTTTCATATTTATTTTTAATATTGAATGTTTTTATGTTATTACGGAACTCCACGGTTGGGGTCACACTAAGGGGCCTCCGAATTCAGGCTTATTGCAACTACTGCCACCGCGGGCGCGCCTGCTGTAATCGCGTTATCGCTTCTTGCTGGAGCTTGCGAAATAGCTCTCGGAGCGTTAGTTGGCCAACTCAATTTCTGTGATAGCCTGAGGAGAGAGTGGTTAAATGTGAAGTGATGAGTATACAAGAGGCTCAGAAAGAATCATTCACGTTTAATAGAAAATGTGCATTCAAATAAAAACGCAATATTTTTTAAGAATACGAAGCTTAGTTTTTAGTTTTATTTTGAAGTTCTTTTAGTGTCCGATCTGAGAGCTGTAAATCGAAAAGAATAAGTGTGTTTTTTTTTCGAAATTCGTTTAGCCAGATGTAATAATATCCTTCGTCTGTTTGCCCGCGTGCGAGCTAACAGGTGTTCTAAGGGATTCAGTTAGAATAGATTGCTTTGAAACTTTAGGGTGTTAGCTTATTTGTGATGTCTTGAGCATACGAAGTGCGAACCACGTAAGCGACTTCAGAAAAGTAGCAACGAAACTTTTCGTAATGTTGAAAATTTACACTTCACATCATAACGCAGAATTGCAAGGTAAATCTATCTATTCAAAATGCATGGCGTGTGCAGCATGAGAGTGCAATATTTTCAGCTATGAATAATATGGATTTATGGATAAAATGATGGATCATAAGTGATTCAAGGATTGTAGGTTAACTTATATTTCTTGCTACGTATAAGTAGTTCCTTTCGAGGTTCGTCAGTGATATTATAAATTGTTGCTTCCAAATCGAAAAACGCATAGGTATTATAAGCAACGATATTTTCTAAAGATACATCCATTTTGGAATGTGTTAAATAAAATACTTGAACACGTGAACAAAGAGAGTATGAATTCTTAATGCTCTGTGACGTCGTCTTTTTGCGATTAATGACATTTTTTGCGTAAGGAATGCCGCCTACGCGCGCTAATTTCTTCTTGAATTCAAGCGTTGTGAAATCCTAACGACGAATAAACGTGATTAATAATCAGTAAGGGCGAGACGTTACGAACGTACTAAACTTTCCTAATAATGTATCTGCTGAGGTGGCTCAAGGTAACAGCTGCTGCCCCTACAGAGCCTCTCACCCGAAGGCCCTAGAGTTCGAATCCCGGCGGAGGCAGATTCGACACTTGCTTCACCTTCATCCTCTCTCTGTTGGAGAATTCTATCGACGGGCTGCGTTGATTGGTAGTTCCCATGATGATTTCGATCAATACCAGGCGAATACCGGAACAATATCTTAACAAATGAGCCATGGCCATTGAATTTTGATCTCGTCCCAAACGCCCTGGGGGCGGAGGTCGAAGGGAGGTAGAATTCCCCGTAAGCCGACATAGAGATCAGCGCCTGATGTCACGTTCTAATGGAGGAGGACGCCCGCCATTTCCCGCATTTTCTATGCACAACACTTTTGGGACGAATTACTAGCACGGCTGACGCGCCCGAATACACAAGCGGTGAGTGAATCAATCGTTGCCAGCAGGAGAGAGCGGGCGCGGGTGGGAGCAGGCCGGAGCGCGGGGGCCATGGCCACCGCCCACGCGCACGCCCTCCTGCTGGAGGCGTTCCGCGCGCTGGCTGAGCCGCAGGGCGTGTCGCTCCCGCAGCTCGCCAAGTACCTCAGCCGCACACACGACTTGCCTCTGCCGCACGCCACCTTGCAGGTACCCCCTCCAGCCACTCCACATTGAATGATTGACTAATGATTCCAGGCGCGTCAACTGCTAAGGTCATTAGTCCCACAATTTAGGACACGATTATTGCTTGAGGGTTGAGGGTGAATTTCCCATGCTGGATGGTGAGACCAGGCGCCGACCTATCGTTGGCTAGCGGTAGCCGACAAGCTCTAAGCTCCGACCGATCCCCTGTCATGTGTGGTAGTGTAGTCCCCCTAAATGTGTGTGGAAGGGTAAGACAGGGCAAGGAAAGAGGAAGGAAAGGTTGCGCGCGATCCGTGGCACGTTTGTTAGGGTAAATAACTGGCATTCTCCCGGTTTTTATCCAAGAAAAACTACCCATCAGAGCAGCCGGCCACTAGAATTCTCCTCCGAATAGCGAATGAACTCAACTTAGCTATCTAGCTAGTGTCGAAAATCCTGTCATCGTCGTCTCCCGAACCTAGGATCCCCTCGTCAGAGGCACTGAAATGACATTACTTGATGCCCTTGGCAACTCAACGAACAAGCACATGCACGCCGGAAATTGTTTGATTGAGTGAATGAGTATTTAGTTTTTCAGGGCGCGTCGATTGCTGTTGGCATTAGTCCCATACATGTTCATATTCTATCCCGGGAGGAGCTGATGTTCTTCACTGTAGGAAAGTGAGATACGGCTCCGACCTACACGTCGGCTTGTAGGGCCTTTTCCCAGACAGGTATCTCACGCAGACGCTCACCGCTCCAGCCGGGTCAAACCCTGAACTCACCACTGGTCACCCGAATGTGTCGTAGTTTAGATTTGAAGTTTGTAGGTGTGTGTGAAGCGACAGAGAAGAGACCTAGGATGAGGATGGAAAATTCGCGTGTAAAAATTGGTCCGTTTGTTCGGGTACTTCAGCATCCACCTGGTATTGATGGGAAAATACACGAAAAACGGCAGATAAGAGCTGCCGGTCGCTGCAGTTCTCCTCCAGATAGTAATTTCAATCTATCATGTAGCTGGAGTTGAAAATACATCACCGTCGGAACTCAACCCTAGGACCGCTGATCAGCGTTGCTGCAGTGTCAGAGACTGCTGTCATTGAGGCATCCAAACCACTTCCAATGTGTAAACGCGACACGGGGTCCACCCGAATCTTCACTCAGCGTGTAGCGACCTGATAGCCCGCCTTGATTGCCTGGAGCAGGGTTCTATACCCATCCAAACCAGGGTTTAAGACGAATTCGTAGTGGACAAATTGGAGTTTCTTCGAGATTATCTTATTTCCACTGCCCCTCATTCCACTATCATCACGCTCATTACTAATATCAATTTTTTTTAACACAAACCCCTTACCGTACCCAACATTGACGGCCTGTTGATAATTTGGGCGTCGAAACTACTTAGTTTTGAAACTTATTGTATCGTCTCTCCAAAGAAAGATAAAATAAAAACTTTATGTGTAAGTTGTTTGTCGCGTCCTGCCGGATACTTTCACGGTATTTTCTGTCCACATTGTAGCATATATTTCTTCTTCTTCATTCACAGATGATCCAAGGTTCGAGACACATCTATGTCGTGCTTTCGACAATAGCACATTATCTCAGAGCTGGGTCGGATTCAACCACTGTCTGGAGAAGAATTCTAGCGGCCGGCTGTCTTGAGAGTGTATTCTTATCGGGTAATTTCTCCGATCCAGTACTAGCCAAATGGCTTGTCCCTGTCCCGGTATTCACCCTTGCTTACTCTCGGAAACCTGGAGAGGTGGCTCAGGGCATCAATCGATGTCACTGCAGTGCCTCTGACCGGGAGGTCCTAGGGTCGAGTCCCGACGGTGGCAGGTCCCACTAACCAGATAGCTAGGTCGAGTTCAGTAGCTGTCCTGAGACGAATTTTAGCGGTCGGCTACTCTGATCAGTAGTTTTCCGAAGTTTCCCCGATCAACACCAGGCGAATGCCGGAGCAGCACCCTAACAAACGGGCCACGGACCGCGCGCGAACTTTCCTTCCTCTCCCTTGTCCTATCCTCATCCCTTATACATACACTTCATGCACGACACTACACACATGCGGGGACCGGTAGGGGGCTTAGAGCTTAGACCCCCTAAGCTGACGGTAGGTCGGCGCCGGATCTCTCCATCCAGCGGGCGAATATTACCGCCTCCTCCCGCGTTAGCACTACACTTAGCGATCGTCCATTAATTACGTAAAGCTGAAGGGGAGGGAGGGGCGTCTGAGGCAGCGTTATGCTGCGTTACAAAGGAGTAGAAGGGATATTAGTTAAGTGCTACATGAATATTGATATTTATTTTTATTTTCAACAGTTGCTGAAATAATTCTTTTTCGAGGCCTGCTACTAAAACATTAAAATATTAAATAATTAAATTGTTTTAAAAACATAAACTAAAGTAATTAGTTGTAAATTCTTACAATAGGAAATAGTTTTTCAGATTTTTTGAATCTGTTAGATTACGTAAGAAAATATTCAAAACTGATATGAAGAGTACTCTAACATCCATTTAAATTGGCGCTGTAGGCTCTCGCATCACCCACGACGGCGTGTACATAGTTGATCAACCATTTCTCGTCTAAGCATTCTTCTTTCAGTCACAACTTGCTCTAAACTTATGGTTAGGTGCAGCTAGCATCGCCAACTAATTTCTACTTTAATTATCATTAATTTTAATATTTGACACAAGTAAAATAAAAACAAAGTGTTTTTATTGTGCTTTAATTTGTTTTCACTTGTTGCATTTAGAAGGGGGGGATCCCAAGCGTTACGTAATTAATAAGGGGGAGAGGGGGTATTGAAAATACTCGAAATTTGCGTAACGTAATTTATGGACTAAGGGACCTAATGCCCTTAGCCGTTGAGGCGCCCGGAATCGTCGATCCAAAGCGAACGCGCTTGGCCGCTCGGCCGTTGGCCCGCAGGCGAAGCGCGCGCTGCAGGGCGGCGTGGGCGCGGGCGTGGTGCAGCGGCGCCGCGGCCGCTTCCTGCTGCTCGCCGCGCCCCACCGCCCGCGCGCGCGCCCCCGCCCCCGCGCCCCGCCGCCGCAAGAGATCGGCGCCGGCGACGCCGCCCACCTGCGCCTCCGCTAGCCCCCACGGGACACGCTCAAGGCCAAACACGACGTCGCCCTGCACGTTTAATGTGACCAGACCAGTGATAATACAATTTTCAAATTATAAATGTGTTTCTTTGTAACGTTGCCTACCTAGGATTTTTGATTGCCAGAAGGCTCAAAGTTTACGTCGAACACGTACTCGACTCGTGCGTACTCGACAAAAATCTCTGGCAATTTGAAATTACTTCGTTTCTTTGTATTGACGAAGTACTTTGAACGTGAAGAAGGAGGGGCATGTACTTGGACCAATACAAACGGTTATAATAGTTGAAGCCAGAACAATTCTAAAAGGAATTTGCAGACGGATCCAGTCTGAGTGGGCGTTGAGTTTTTCGGACGTCGCTCCGCCCATGGGCACGTGTGTGCGTTCTGGAGCGAGGCGCTATGGATTCCAGGCAAAGGGCAAATAGGATGACCCCTTCTTTTGCCAAACTCTTGGAGGCAAACACGTTGTTTTGAGCATCGAAAGATCAGGGGCTTTTGCATTGGAATGTGATAACACTTGCACAAACGTATGAAATTTGAATTAATGTGCCAACACAAGAAATACAGACATATGTTACATACAATTACAGAGTAACATACGCAAGAAGGCGTTTTTGTCCAGGAGCGTCCAACTATAATAGTAATAAACTCCAGAAAAAATTGAAACTGAAAATATATGCGTGATAGAATTATTCCTAAAAGCTTAGCAGAAATGTAAATTGTAATGCAAAAGCAGATAAGTACAAACTACACACTATTTTTGTGTTCTTGCAAATGATTGAACAGTCAATATTGGAAAGGAACGTTGAAGTCTCGTTATGAATTTTATACTCCTCAGAAATGCATGAAATTCAATAATAAAAAGCATACTATTCTTAAAAATTATTTGCGCTGACGAGTAGAAACAACGTTTAACAAGAATGTCAAGATCACAGGAGTTCAAGACGATGTGACATAATAAACACGGAAAACAAATATTCACAGAAACACATGGATAGTGAATTATGCAATCGTTTCCTTCAGTTAATTATATTATTTTATTATAAAATATTACTCACCATCGATTACTCAGCTTCTTGTTTTTCTTTGAATTTTACTTTTTGGATGAAATCTGCAAAATATAAAAATATTTTAAACATTTTTATGTTTCAAGCGAAATATTTGGAAGAGAAAAACAATTCAGTGTAAGGGAAATAGCAAATAAAACAAAACTGAAAATCAGGCCAAGAAAAATAATGCCAGTACCGACGAAGACGGCTAAAGTTGATTATTACTTTGTTAATACATTGTAAATGTTATCTACGAAGTAGTTTACATAATGAAGGTTATTGTTTCAGTTGAAATTTATTATTACATTATGGACGTAACCTACGAGTAACAATTTACGCGAAGAACGTTGTTTCTCTAGCAACTGCAGGTATTTCGCCAAGAGGCGCTCATGCTTGCTTTCTTCTTTATCCAAGTTGATTATGCAAATTATATTCATTGGGTAAATACGACATTACGATCAGAGTTATAATAAAGTTCTTATTCAAACTGGTGCTGTAAAACATAACATTCGATAGTCATTAGTAAAAGGGCATTTGCAAAGTACTTTTAGGGCATGGGCATTGGGCTATAAGTTCAATTTTTAACACTAGTGCTAAAAGTGAAATGATACAACAAAGAAAACAAAATACTTATGTCTAAACGCATCACCTACTACTTACCTTAAAGGTTGTGCATAAATTACGAAACAATAACACGAAGGGAGGGAGTTTAAGGCAGCGTTACTCTACGTTACATAGTTGTTTCTTTAGTGTTACGCAACTCTGATACTTATCTTTTTACATATTTCAACATTGTCTCAGATAATTTCTTTTATTGAACCTTATATTAAATCATTAAAAATATTGAATTTTACGTTAAATTAATTAAATCATTCTGTTGGACAGGTTGTTACAAAAAAAAGAAATTTTATTTTGTCAATAGGTGTGTATTACGAAGAAAATATTAAAAACTGGTCTATATTTTATAATTCAATTAACGTCGCGCAATAGATTCGCCTATTCATCCATGATATGAAATGGACAGCTTGTTGGCAGAAATTCTCTCGTCTATGCATTTTTCCTTCACTCAAATGTAGGTACCCAATATTAATATTAGATGTAGTTCCATCACCAGTCCCACCACTTACAAATATAATAACTAAATAAAAAATAAAAGAATATAATAAATAAATTGTAATATAAAACACAAATACAATTAATACAAATAGTATTTATTCCTATAGCATTTATTTTTACTTAGGTGCTCTAAATGGGGGTCGCAAATGTGATATTATTTAATGGAGTTCAAGTGCATCTTAAAGATGCGTTACATGGGGGGAGAGATGGCATTCAAAATACCCCAAATTTGCGTAACGAATTTTCTTGACGGCCCTTTATTGGAATATAGTACATAACTAAGTGATTTGTATTGTGCGCGCGTGATGTGCCACTATAGTATACTTGAATAAAAATAAAATGAATGTCAGTAAGGCTGTCAAAAAATACAGTGTATGACACGTGGTAAATGTGATATCTTGCTGCCAGGTTTGCCCCACTAGGCCTATTGGCCTCGTGGGTGTGGCAATCCTTCCTACCCGCAAAATAAAATGCCGCACCGTAATTAACTATTATGGTACGTAATACTCCGGTAAAGTAATACTCCATGACCTACAATTACAAATAATAATTATTCAAATACCGATCAGTAGAAATTAACACACTACGATCGATAGTAGAAAAGACCATAAAGAAAGAAAGAAATTAGGATGTAAGAAAACAGTGTAAATTTACTGATATAACAAAATTTGTGAAAAGAAGGAAAAAAGAATGGAATAACATATTAGAAGAATGAGCGGTGATAGACTGGTGAAGATAGCCAGGGATATGATACCATTAGGAAGGAGGAACCCTGGTAGACAGCAGAAAAGATGGAGAGAAGATCTACAGTCAACATCTACTGAATACCCGGGATGAAGCGTGAAGAAACCGGTGTATCATCTACATAAAACGAAGAAGAAAAATTCCAATAATTTAACAAGATCACTAACACAAACAAATAATCACACAGAATTAAAACCTATATCAACAATAGAATAAATTATTCATAAAACAATCACAATTTTGCGCAACGCCATAAATCGTCAATCAATTCACGCAATGATCATTAAAGTGAAGATTAAACATGGTAATAAATATAAACAATTATAAAAATGGCTTTGTAATCGTTTATGAAAAACACCCGGTAGGTGTAGCATCAAATGAAATGCAAATCCCTTTCGCAAAACGTGATTCGTCTTATAACATTTTTCGTATACCTGTTTCATTCACACTATCAACGCATGAGTTCGCCGTATCAAACAAGTGGTGCTACAAAATAGCACAGAATTTCCCGTACTTGTTTTCTATTTCCATTGGTCTCAACTAACTAATCGAACTTACTGCCACATACTCTTGTCAGCTGCCATCTAAAATATGTCACACAAAAAACATTTTTTGACATTTTCTTAATTTTTTTGTTTTCTAATAGTAGAACGGAAATATTCTTTTAAGAATATTAAAGAACAGTAAAACCTCGTCCTATAGGGCAATTTTCTTTGAAAAATTTGGAACCATTTTGAAGAAAATGGCGTTTAAGCACTGCTGTAAATTTGAAATTTGAAGCTCTTTTTCAGAGAAAAAACTTGAGTTTTCGAAAAACATTATTAGAAGTTATTTGAAGTACATCAACTCACAAATACAATAGTGTTAACAAATTGCTGGAAATGTGCATATTAACGAACTTTCAAAAAAATTACATTTGTATAATTTTTGAAAATACAAAAGAATACCCCAAAATTAACTTTAAGTCATATTAAAGAATGCAATTTGCTCTATCCGTTCCAAAAGTTTTAAGAAAAAATTTGTAGCCATTTATGAGAAAATGACGTTTCAGTGTTTCTGAAAATCCGAAATTTTGAGGTACTTTTCACAGAAAACTGTTGAGTGTTCAAGTAAATCATCTGATATTATTTAAAGCAAATGTACTCATAAATATAATAATATAAACAAATCGCCGTTTATATAAGTATTAACGATGTGAGAAACAAGTCAAACAAATTACATTTTGTTATTTTTGAAAAATCAAAAGAATAGAGCAAACTCATGTTAATGTCATCTCACAGAGTACGTATCCTTAGCAAAATTTTAGAGAAAAAATCTGGAGACGTTTTTGAGAAAATCTTGCTTTTGTGATTTTTTAAAATTGCTTGTATTGCACGTAATATTGCGCAGTAACTACTTAAAAATTTTCAGAAAAGTTTATATGACCTTCATGAAAGAACTAATTATGGGGAACAAATTTTAATGAAAGAGTAGTCTCTATCTTTAATATTTCAGTTGCAGGAAGACGCAGAAAAAATCAAACTTTTGCAATTTTCGAAAAATTCAGAGTTAATCGCGAAAATTCGCACCTACGCCACCTTAATAAGTATATTTTACTGTATTCTTACAAGAAATTTAAAGAAAAAAATCTGGAGGCGTTTTTGAGAAAATTTTGAAAAGAATGTTTTCGAAATTCTCAAAATTTCGACTGGAGTCAGTTGGACAGGGATTCTTCAGTTTGGAAAATAGTCTACGCATGATTTAGGCGCTAATGATGTTCACGGACGGACAGAGACAGACAGACAAGACAGGCAGGCAGGCAGGCAGGCAGGCAGACGGACGGACATTTCGCCGTCAATTGGTTTTTCCGTATCAAGGACCCGCATAACAAGGATTCTGGCTACACCACGTGTTAGAGGATTTTTTTCTTAATTTAGCAATTGGATTTTTCCAATTTTTCGTTGCCAGGGTCTGGCAATGAAATTTTTCTGCGGAAAATCCGCTGTTTTTTCTCCAGCATTACATAACTTTCCTGATACTCCGTATATTACTCCGTATATACGTATTATTCCTAATATACGTATTACTCCGTATATACGTATGCATACGGGAAAGTAAAAAGGTTTGATTTATTTGTGTTAATTTATTTTCCGTTCTGAATATTACTAGAGCTATATTTGGGTTGCGGGGGTGGTGGTATCTACGTCCGTGCCGAGAGCAGCAACGAAGACGTCAAGGGCACCCTGCACGCGTTTCCGCCGTCGATAGCTGCGGTGAGTGACTTCCGGCGTCTTCTCTTCACTCGCCATTTCAGGCGTCTTCGCCTGATGAATGTAATCGACTGGACGAAGTGTGCGAATTCGCATCAAAAATAATTCAATATTGACCTTGATTAAAGGTGCGGCAGGATTTTCGATATTCACTTGTTAGCTAGGTTGAATTCAGTCGCGGTCTGGAGGATAATTCTAGCAGCTCGCAGCTCTGATCAGTAGTTTTCCGTGTTTTCCTCCGACCAACACTAGACGAATGCCCTAACACGCGGGCCACGGACCACGCGCGATCCGATTCCTACCTCTTCCTTGTCATATCCTCACCCCTTATACACACTTTACTAACATGCATTTTAGTATCATACATGGGAGACAGGCCTGGTAGTTTAGTGCTTGTCCCGGCTGTAACAGTGCCCGGCTTGTGGGAGATACCTGGTTGAGGGTAAATCCCGTAAGCCCCATAATCAAATTCCAATAATCATCTTCCTGACGGTGGAATTGTCCAAGGAATAATTTAACACTTACATACTCTCACAAGACATTACGCAAATGTTTGTTTGGCTCCTTTCAATGTCTAATAAAGCAGACACTAGATAAAATGGTGGACCTTGACGTTCAATAGATTTTGATGTTCTTAAAAACTAGGGGAATTGTGGACGGTAAATTGTTTATAAATGGCAAACAAATTAATCAATTTTAAACAGAAAATTATTTTTCTTTTACCGTTTCCTCTTAAAATATGAAAACATTTACACTTTTACTTTTTTGTACGGAGTATAGACAATGAAATAAAAACAAGTATGATGTTTGTGAATCACCATTAGTCATATATTTTTATTTATTTTCCGTGTCTGTTAGAGGTATTATATCCTTTTGACCGGAATATTTACGTCTCTAGAAGGGGATGACACATCAAATACCTTTGGCATTGAAATAGGTAACTTTCTTACTTACTAATTTACCAAGCTTACTCACAAGGACGTGAACACAAACACTTTACAGCTTTGCTCGTGTACGAAGACAAAACAATGCTTCATACATCATTGGCTTTTATTGTCCATATATTCAGAATCTCAGTTGTTACATTTGTGGAAACTCGTAAAAGCATATCCTAGATGACACTCCTTCACTAGTTATGTCCTGGTAAAAATTGCAAATCAAATTGACTCCAATTCATTTTGAATATTGTTTGAAAATTCTACAAGCAAAAGACTTTATGTGTAAAGAATGTCACTAAAATTTAGTGTAAGGAAGCTGGAACACAAAAGTCTTCGTTTTTTAGATCTCATGAGCGAGACTAAAATGATGTTAAACTAAGAAATAATCTTAGAAAGACAATTTTTCTCTCCGAAACATTGAATATACTATTCTTCATTAAATTCTATTCTTACCTTTTTTGTACTAATAGTTTTGCATCATTCTGTATAATAGATCTACAGTTTCATTTCTAAGTTTATTTCTTATTTAAAAAAACGAATGTTATAAATTTTCATGGAATATAATCTATAATTTAATCCATTGATGTATATTAGTTGTGAACGCTGATGATCTTGGCCGTTAAAAAGCGACCTTACATAAATAAATTTAAAAAAGATTAATTTCACTATACTTTCGCCGTCATGTTGAATAGAGTTGGAACGCTTTTTTGGGTGGAAGGAGATGAAAAATGTCTAATCATGGAAACAAAAACTTACTCCCGTCTTCTTGTGCAAATGGAGACCTTTGAAATATCCTTAGCCGCTAGCATAAGTAACCTCGTTAATGATCTTTTCAGCTTTAATGCAACAGATTTCCGATGAGTCCCACTCATGCTACGTCGTTCACATTTGCATTGCCACACCTCTAGGAGGAATACATCGCTATTCCACGAAAGTCGCAACACTTCAATACCGTACAATAACAAGTGTCCACCATCTCCGATCAATATTGACTTGTTTCTCAACAGTTTGAAATACTGTTCTAGAATCATGATAACCAATGTATTCGGTATTATTTTCAATAATTATTTTTACCATTTTAAGTATGTAATGTGTCTGCAATTTTGTAGTTTTAAAAATATTTTTTTGAATTTTTTCAAAAACCATACAACACCCGGAAATAGGATTAGCGTCATATTTTTTTACCGTCTCTTGTTACTTAAATGAAGAAAATGTACAGAAAAATTTGCAGCGTTTTAGCGAAACAAATTTTTGGTATATTTCAAACGCTAATTGAAGCAAAAACTACTCGTTTGTTCGAAAAAGTGAACATGTCTTTATTTAAAGTGCTAATTTTGTACAACTGAATTTGTCTGAGGAAAAAACCTCTTATCTTCAATTTTGCCGTTTTGAATTTTTTTTGCAATTTTCGAAAAATTGGGGAAATCAACGAAAATGATACTTGCATTATTCTCTTAAACGTCCTTCGAATTATTCAACAACAAAATTTAATCAAACATTTGGAAACTTTTTTTTTTTGAAAACTTCATGTAAAGTACTCCTAAAGTTAAAACATAGGTTTCAAAGTCCAGGAGCCTCGACATCAGCCAAATCGATTGGGGAATATCAATTTTGAAGAAAATCGGCTAAACTGTTTAGGCACTAGCGTTGATTACAGACGGACGGACGGACAAACAGACGAGTAGACGAGCAGAGCGGATAGACGGACGTTTTGCCGTCAATGGAGTTTTCGGTATCAAGAAGCAACAGTGGATTTTGGCTACACCACGAGTTAGAGAATTTATTTTTCTAAATTTAGCAACAGGCTTTATACATGTTTTCGTAACCAGACCCCAGTTATAAGAGTTTTTCTAGCGAAAATTCGCCGTTTACAAAATGGCACAGACTTTCTCTTATATGTTCGTTTCCTGTTCTCTTGAATCGGGACTAGCTGTATGGTTGCGCCCCACCCTCTTCCCAGCTGTTATCGGCACCTGAAACATCTACCAGGTCCTCTCGCAGTCCTTATCTCCCCTCTGAGAACATTCCCAGCAAAGAGACCTTCCAAAATATAACTTTTCCGTTTTCTCGTCCCAGTACCTTTACATACTTAACCATAGTATCCCTTGATCCCATCATTGGCACCAGTAGGGTGTAGATTCAGTTTATCGGTGTAGATTCAGTTTCTCAAATACACACAGAGTTTTCATCAAGATTAAAGATTGTTCTCTTTATCTTATAATACGCTTAATACTCCACATACACGAGAATGAGAAATGCGACACGGTTCTCAATAAAAATTTGTTTGTGTACTTTTTAAATTGGTCCGGATTCATTGAAACTTACGAAAAAACTAAGAATATCTTGAAAAAATTGTGCATGACCTCATTTGAAGATATAATTTTCAAGAATAAATTTCATTGAGAAAAAAATGTCGATCATCAATTAATTTATTGCAGAAGAAGCCTTCATTTATTTTAAAGAGGTGTGATTTTCAAAAAATTTAAAAATATTTATTTAAATTACTTTGGAACTTTCGACTAACATTAACCCAAAAGAATTAGATCAGGATTTTCCATAACATCTTGCTAAGATAAAAAGCGTATTTTGACCTCTGATTCGACTTTGCCTCTGTCACTATAAAATAGAAGTACTTGTAGTAGTGCAAGTTGAGTCTTGACGAGGATCGTGCTCAAAAATGATAGAACAAAATAGATAAGCAAAGGAACTACAAATATGCTTTAAATATACTAGATATATAAAATGATTAATATAAACATTCAAATTAGAGAGAAATTGTGGCGAATTATAGTGCGTTAAATATTATTTAGACATGAAATTAAGAAAGCATTTATTTTTCAGTTTGGGTTCACTTTCCAAATAAGCGAACGAGTGTAGTAAATTATTGCATAATGGAAAAAAAGTTAACATGTCACATGTTAACTGAATGTTCTTAGAGAATTTCGTGTATCACGCGCAATCTTTCGTAATCGTTGCTGCTTACAACGATGTGCGGATGAATCACGAAGCGAGCGAATTATGCCCGAGTGGAGTTTCCAGAGCACTGCACTTCCTCTAGACTCGCAGGGGAAGGTCGCAGGAAAGTCGCAAGACAGCCACTCGAGACAAGACGCTGCGCCATAAGTAGGTTTCGGTGCAACTGTCGGTATTCGTTTAGAATGGTCGTTGCGAGAATCAGTATTTTAGGGGAAAGCCAATATTTTGGAATGCAATTGTGCTTTGGAAGCGATCTTCAAAATATTTCCTCATAAATGTTGGTGGCCTGTGCTAGTGAAATAGTTGATCGGAAGAAATGAAACTATTTGTCATATATTCGCGGAATCTACGTCACTATATTGCTAGATTGTACAATACACACCTATTTACAGTTTTCGGTTCTGCATTGAGTCACTGATAGTTCACGTATATCATAAACAGGGTATTAATAGTTGCAAATGAAGGGAAGGGATCTGCTAACGACACATCCCAGGATTGTTGTTTTAAACTTCCTTTGTTTACGTATGAAGTTACTGTTTCATCTTTTAGGTCTTTTATTATCAAAATCTTCCTGAACGCTTAACTGGAAGGTTTGTCTTTCAAAGCTTAGTCGGATGTTCATTAAAAAATTCGAAACCGTCGCCATGCCTCCGCGGAAACTCCGACATTTTCTTACAGCCAGCCCTCCCATAAACACAATAAACACTTATTTTAGGATCTGTCGATTTAGAGAAAGTTGTGCCATCGGAGCAACGTACTGAATGTTATATTAGAACTTCAAACATGTCGCCATCTTCATCCCCGCGGAACCGAACGCAATTACAGTAAATGTTCGAACTATATATGCTCTTCCTGTACCTCAAAAACAAACTGTGTTAACGCTGACAGGCAGGAAAGGATTGTACGTTATTATTAAGTATGTGCATCGTTAGTTCTTAAATATATACAGCTTTCATTCGACTATTTCTATGGGGCCCACCATTGATTCCCTCATTGATGTTTCTGGGTACGGAATGACGTTGGTATATTCACTTATACACAACGTCTTACAACATATTCCTTGTACACCATGTCTTGGCTTTGAAATGGTTAATTTCTTATAAGATTCAAATACAATAATCACTTCATCAACAATTAATAAAATGACAAAAAAATTAACAAATTGTGTGAAACGTTTCAGTAACATAAGACTTAAGATGAGGGAGACTTGGAGAAAGACATGTGAACGGAATAAAAAATAATAGAAAATTACAAAGTTAGAAGAATAATTTGATTAGTCACAGCATATGTAACTATGCACATTCGACTCTGAATCTTTCAACAACCCATGCATATTTAATGTCATTCTGAGTCGGTTGAAGTGTTGCCTTTGCTAGAAAGGAAGGCATCTTATTGCCGCCAGATTGCACAAAAGAGTTTAATACTTGATAATGTCAACGCATTCTTCATTGTTAGCAGTGTGTATGGCGCTGGCTTTTAAAGAGGGAACTGTTTGTTATATATTTCATGTCCATTTTGTGCATATAATTATAATTTTATCCATAACATCTGTTCAAACATTTGTTTATTTTGTTGTCCCTAGCATCATAAACAATACTTGAATTCATTTGTAAATTAAAAAAAATAATTTCAGTGTTAGAAGTTTTAATTCCCTGCTTATTTATGTATCCTTGAAAACAAAACAGTAAACAATGAAATGGGGGCCACAGCTAAATTTAAAATGATATATGAATACATGAAGAACTTTTGAAAAATGTAGTAATGGATAAAATAACGTAAGGCACTCGAGAGTAAAAATATTATACTCTCTTATACCATAAATTACTATTATTTGCATTTTGCACATTTGCTTCTGTTGGTCCGTGTTCCAACAGTACTATTGGTCAGCATTGTCAATCATTATTTTATTTAAAAGGTAATTAATACACATAAGAGTTACTCAATCAAGTGAAAAAATAAAAACCTATTAAGGGAGAAGATGAACACATGTTAATTCTATCAAGTTTATTTATATTTTATAGTTTATAAAAACCATTTCCTGGCGTGAACGTCACTTAAAACTCTTCGGGCTCCTCAGTACTTGGAATGGAACAGTGCCACCCAAGATCATCCGTATTCTAGTCTCTGCGCTTACTTCTTGCTCGGACATTCACTTCCATTTCCCCTGTAATGTGCTCATGTAATTATTCGATGGTTTATGTATTTGTTTCTTATTTACTTACTTATTTCTTAATAACTTATTTATTTATAAATTTACTAAATTACTGATTAACTTATTAATTGTTAATTTAATTACTTATTTATTTCCTCTACAGTCCAAGCTCCGCTTATTCTACTAATCAGTGCTGTTTTCTCACTCCCTAATTACCGTTTTCCTAATACAGTACTCCTTCAACATTCGCGAGAGTTGGGTTGCCAAAACGCATCGCGAATGTGAAAAACGCATCCGCGAATGTTGAGTCTATCTTTTAATGAAGAGAGGTGGGTTAGTTCCTGAATATCGAAAAGCTGTTAAAAAAACAAATAAAAAAATATCTGACAAACAATTGCAATATAACTGAGTAAGCGCTACTATAAATAGAATTCACAATTAACATAAAAAAAATAAAACTATACTTGAAAGTTTTCACAGTTGAAAGTGATTGGGTATAAGATTTGGTATTTTTTGTTTTATCATTCTCGTCATTGTTCAAATATTAAAATGTGGAAGAGTTGCTGCTTCTATTTTTCTTTTGAATTTTGAAGTTATTTCCATGTTCGGATCACATTCGAATGCTCTTTCCACCAGAGCTAATTGAAGTTTTAGAACGCCATAAACAGTTTTGACATTAAAGTAGCTCCAAGATCTAGTTTCGCTTCCATTACTACATCAGTACATTTGAGGAGGTTTTCTTCGCTGATGATTTCTCAGAACACTTCAGTGAGGTCATTATAATGAGAGTTGCATACATCCTGAATGGCTTTTCTGTTCAAGGGGCCAAAACCGTTATCTCCAATTTGACCCAACGGAATTTTACAATTCTGTTATTCTGTAAATGTGAATTGACTTTCCAACTTTAACATTTTTGCAGAACGTGATACATTGAGCTCCGATATCTGCCGAGTTCGTTTTCGAGATGACGCTGATAAAGGAAATGAAATGTGCTCGCTTTCAAAAAAATGTATTACTGTGCCACCTGTCAAAGAATACAAAAAAAAACTTTAATAATTTCACAAAACTTTAACAATTTCACAAAACTCTTGCAGTGTTGCGAAACACAAAATTAAAGGCACACACTGACCAAGCGATGCTACCTGACTAACACAGCAAGCAAAAACCAAATGAATGTAACATTGAAAGGTTACGAGGCACACATGGCCGGGTTGTCGAACCACACCACTGTCACAGCACCACCGCTCCTACAAATCACACCGCTGTCCAGTAGAGGGTCTCAAATGCAGAAATCGTGAAAAATGCCCTTCACCGCCGTGGATGCTTCATGCTCCCGGTCCACCATAGCTCCATCCGCTTGGCCCACACTCCATCAGCTGTGTCGCCCGCTGTCCGCCCATGCTCTGGCGGTGCCCCGGGTTCCGACCCCGGGCAGGGCGCAGAGGGGCGGGCAGCCGGCTAGCTGGCGGCGGGGGGCGGACGTAGGCGGGGGGAGAGATACGGGCGCGACGGCGCGATGGTGTTGGTGGCGGCGGTGACGGTGGTGATGTAGTGACGTCACCGGTATCGGCGGCGAGGGTAGCTGATTGCAACCTGGCAGGCCGGCGGAAGAACTGTCACATGCATCAAGGCGCGGGGAAACAATGATTTAATTAATGTCTTCATTCCATTTCATTGATTGATTGATGGATTGATTGATTGATTGATTGATGATGGATTTTTTTTAAGTGGGACGCGCGAATTTTGGAATTGGCGCCCCCATGACACCCTGGTCTAGCATGGAACTCCCATAATTTAGCGGGAAGCACTCCAAAGAGTGCCCAGGTGGGCGGAAGTCGCAGGAACTTGTCCGCGCCGAGCAAAATGTGCTAACACCACCTTTAATTCCCCTAGCATCTGACATAAAATATGACGAAGCATCTCGAAGACAAAATTTACGGAAGAAGAATGGTACAAAATCAAAAAAGTAATTGACAGCTTGCAGCCCTTTCAATTGCGTGTCGAAGTATTATGCAGAAGAGGTTCTACTCTAATTACGTCAGACACACTTCGATTTATTTGGAGAAGCTGGAGAATCAAAGACACAGTTTTAACCAATGAACGATCCGATGCACTACTTGCAAGAAGTCAAAGAAAGACGCAGTGACATTACACCTACGTTGATTTATTTGCAGAATCCAACAAAGCATGACCAAGAGTTGAAAACGTCGAATTCTATATGTGTAATGCCGAAAAAGAATAAGTTATGAATATAAGTAAGAAAAGAACATTTTATATCGAGTCATTAAAGAAGACGCTCAAACTGTAGAACTAGTAGATTATGTAAATGCAGATAATAACTGACAGTCTCTGAAAGTGGAAAACAATTTAACTTTACAAAACGAATGAGAAATGCAGCTGTAGCCAGAAAATGACAATAACATTAAACAGACAGAAACCAGAAAATAGAATGACTTCGAAAAGATATTAAAAAAAGAAATGGCAACATTTGAAAGTGAAGGAGTTAAAGGGAAAAATTTACTTTATGGTTTACTAGTTCATTGCTGTGTGTTTACAGCCCTGAAACAAAACACTTAATGGTATACTTAATACCCTTGCGGGCCTTTCTGATTCTTTATGCCCTAGGGCTTTTTGAATACTTTATGGCCCGCTCTAATACCAACACAAAACAAAACTTAGTTATGAATTCGATTTTTTTAGTTAAGATGTAAGCAAATACAATAGATAAATGGCATAATGCTCAAATAAATAAAATAATTCGTTATAAACCATATTTTGCATAAGTGATATGAAAATTGGAATTTTGGAATGTTTCCGTGAATTTATAATTGCCATCAGGTCACTCGCATTTCACTGTTACGTATCACATTTTTTAGAGACATAATTATATTCTTCTTCAGTATCAGTACTAGTGGTAGTAATAAGATATACAAGGCATATCGGCTAACATCCTCGAAATGTTATTTTTTGGTTTTACGATGTATTCTAAATAACGTTTGACAATAGACGCTAATAACCTAAAAGTACCGTTTCATCATCGCAATTTACCCTGATATTCATAATCTCAAATACGTAATAAACAGTTTCATATATTTCTCAAGATTTAAATGGAATCCACTGTCAGTAGTTTTGTTAGCTTTTGCGACAATTTCCTCAGGACCTTCACAATATTCTTTCATTTGTACGAACAAATCAGTCCAATAACGATGCAATAGCAATTAGATATACACTGTTTTCTTTATCTGATGTCAAATTGACAAATGAATATTATAATGCGTCTTTTCACTTTAGACGCAAGAAATATTATAAAATGTTTCGAATTCTCGTTTTATTCAGCAACGAACTAGTACACCATAATGTTTTGTATGCACCACGGGCGTTACCTGATGTTTTTACCCCTCAGGCGACTTTCAACCCCTCGGGCCAGAGGCCCTCGGGTTTGGAAGTCGCCCTCGGGGCAAAAACATCTACATAACGCCCTTGATACATAAATAACTATTGTTGCACGACTAGCAGTATCCAACCAACAACTGTGGAGGCAGAAAGAGCCTTTTCGGCCGCTGACTGCATAAAAAGTAGGTTGGGAGATAATACCATTAATGCTATTCGTTTTTTAAGATATTTTCAAAAAGAGCTGTGAGTTTTTATTTGATAGTTCTAAATTTGTTATATTAATTAATTGATTGATTACTTAGTAAATAAAATTAAAAGACTATTAGTAAACTTAATTTACATTCGTATGATAATCATTGTGAATAAAGGAGACTGATCTGATAAAAACTATCTTAATTAAATATTAGAAATAATATTTTTATTTAACTAGATTACAAAAAATTCAAGGTACAACCAAATATTTATATTTATTATTGTTTTTGGACATTTTACTTTTCCGTATACGTACGTATATACGGATCGAATAATATACGTAGTATAGGGAAAGTTAAGGAATGCTACGCGAAAAAATGGCGAATTTTTGACAAAAAAAAATTTGTTGCCGGGCCGTGATATCGAAAAAGTGGATAAAACCAGTTGCTAGATTAAGAAAAAAATTCTCTAACACGTGGTGTAGCCAGAATCCCTGTTTCGTAGGTCCTTGATACCGAAAAAACAATTCAAAGCAAAACGTCCGTCCGTCCGTGACCTGAGCCGAAGCTCTGCGATTTTGAAAAACATTCATTAATTTTTGGGGGTACTTTACATGGAGCCCCCCCCCCCGATATTTTCGAAATTTCCCCATAATTTTTTCTTTAAATTTCTTGTAACAATAGAGTAAAATGCACTTAATAAGGTGGGATAGGTTTTAATTTCACGGTTAACTCTGAATTTTCGAAAATTGCAAAAGTTTGAATTTTATTCGGCGTCTTCCTCCGACTACAAAAGTGCAGATAGAAATTTTTCCTTCAAATACAATTTGTTCTTCATAGTTAGCTGTTTCTTTAAGGTCGTGTACTTGTTTAAAAATTTTTAGTGTTTTTCGCACAATATTGTGTGCAATATGTCGAATTTTAAAAAAATACAAAAACAAGATTTTCTCAAAAACGGCTCCAAATTTTTTCTTTTAATTTTTGGTAGGAATAGTGTCTAATATACTCTATTAGATGACATAAACATCATGTCGCTCTACACATTTGTTTTTAAAAAATTACCAAAATGATTTTTTTGACTTGTCTCTCACGTCGTTAATATTTACATTAGTGGCAATTTATTCACATTATTATACTTATGAGTATATGTGCTTTAAATAATGTCGGATACAATTTCTCGAAAACTCAACCATTTTCTGTGAAAACTAGCTCACAATTCTGCATTTTCAGAGACGCTCAAACGCCATTTTCTCATAAATGGCTCCAAATGTTTCTTCAAACTTTTGGAACGGATAGTGTTAATTGCACTCTTTAATGTCACGTAAAGTTCATTTTGGTCCATTTTT
This sequence comes from Acheta domesticus, assembly GCA_031308135.1. Classification (NCBI taxonomy): domain Eukaryota; kingdom Metazoa; phylum Arthropoda; class Insecta; order Orthoptera; family Gryllidae; genus Acheta; species Acheta domesticus. The sequence continues at coordinate 1,962,177 of JAHLJT010008756.1, forward strand.
TTGTTTTTTTTAAAAATTACACAAATGATTTTTTTTTGAAAGAATAGATAGCCGAGACCAAAGGAAATGGAAAACTATACGGGAAATTCAGTGCCATTCTGTAGCACCACTAGTATCGATCTTTGCTGCCAGGATATCTCCTAAGTCTACTAGAAATTAACCGTTCTACCTCTCGTGTTCCCCTAACCTTAACCATCTCCGGGGGAAACGTCTCCCAGACTTGCGCGTTCTAGTAAACTGACTTTGTAAGACCTTGTGAGAAGCGCTCATCGTTTCCGTGTAATTGCACTCTAAAGCATTTTAGCCTGTCAGCCTTTACTCCTGCGTAACTAATAAAATGGTTAATGGGTTTATTTGAAAATTCTTCGAAATTCATACACTATCGACTTCTCTTAAAACGCTGACATTTGTGGCGAATGTAGAGATTCCGAGAATTAATTTCTAATAATTTGTTTGGAAGCTTTCCAATTAATCTATTCTATCAATCCCCCATATAGGATACTATCCTCCGTATACGCTCTATAGTTCATAGTTGGCAGAAATAGCAATTAAAGCATTGTGTAGCAAACATTTAAAGATATTTCCGGCACTCTAACCACAGTGCAAATAATTTCATTTATTTTTAAAACATATATCTGACTTACATTTTCATAGATTACAAGGTAGAATAGAAAACCATTGCCAAGGCTTGCAAAATGACTTTTGAAAAACTACTGGCCTGCGTGCATGCATATATGCACGCTACTTGCATGGATGCATCTAAAGAAAAAACTGCATGCATGATTCATCTAAAGAAGAAACAGGTACTCATTGTTAACTCAATTCAAAAACTCATGCTGAAATTAAGTAGTAATTTTAAAACAATAATTCACAAAATATGTTGTACTTGCTGAATATTTCCAATTTCCTCTTTATATTAAAATAAGAACTCATTAAAACAGTAATTTGCAAAAACAAATTGAATGTGTGGGACACATAATACAAATGGAACTCAAAATTTGTATTAATCTGAAAATAGATGCAAACGGAAACCAAGAAAAAGAACATGACATCATTTTGGGAATTCCGTGTTTATAGATTCAGAAGGATTTGCGGAAGGAAGTTGGGAATCACTTCTCCCACGGGTCACCCGCCCACGCCAGACGGAACCGCGAACATCGCGCAATTGAATGAGAACAGGACATTGCCATGATGACTGACGATGATTCAAACAGGAAAGAGTCCTGAGATACTGGACGCTTAATTTTAAAAAAATTCTGCATATGGTCTGAATTTTAAAGCACAGCTTTTTCAGTGTTCTGTTTCAATATTGGTTTTTATACGTTATTTCATTGATTTTAATTTTACACACACACAGGATTAAGCAAAAAAGTAAAATTTGTTGTTAGTCACATTGATAGTTCTTTACGACAGATTTTGATATTGGAATAAAGTACTAAAAAAACAGTATTTTTGAATACTAAATCCCACATTAAGATGCATATTACATACAGACATCGAATATTTTGAACATTTTATAAAGAAGATATGAGTAAAATGAGGATTCTCCTTCCCTAACTTTCTATATAGGTTCACCGATTTATGTAAAAATGTACCTACATCGAGAATCAAACTGGCAAGCAGATCAGAACATGAGAAATGCTTTTGTTTTATACGCGAATGACATCCGCGAAACAATTAACGCAATGTCATAATTGTCAACTAATGCTTTAAAATTACATATTACGGAAGAAAGTGTTTGCAAGAACTATTTTACGATTCTACTAAGCTTTAGGGAGTGAAGAATGTGTCAGTTGACAAAATATTGACAATAGTGTATTTATTACTTTCTCTCTTCTGCCTTAATACAAAAAAAAACTAACTTAACCCCACAGCTCCGGCAAGCACATTCATGTTCAACATTTTTATATGCAGAGAGTAAGTTCATAATAAAAAAAATTTAAACATAATAGAGCTGTATGGTTCGTCCAATTTTGAGCATAGAAAGTAGCTTAGAGTATCAATAAAATACATTTTTTATTGTTGCTTCAATACAGATTTTTGTTTCATTACAATACAACCAATAATTTTAATTAATATTGTGGAATATTATTTAATTATCGTTAATTATCATTTGAATCAATTAACAATTCAGGTTACATAGACGTTAGCAATTCACTGCGTTTCACCAATACCTTGAAACTCCAGCCCCTTCCCCCAAAAAGCTTTTCCTAGAATTTTTCCAGAATATTGTAGTAAGATCCTTGTCAATTATTTTGTCTCGTTGACGACAAAGCCAAAGCCAAAAAGTAAATCAACAATTTTCAAAGTCCTGAACAAATGCTACAATCAAATCACTGCACGATCATACTCGCAAATTCGAAATGTGCTCAACGATAAAGCATGTCATGAACAGGAAACATTACCGCGAGCCAGACTAGTCAGCGGAAGGAACAGGATACGCGACAATCTACCAACTCAGAAAGCCAAGGGGCAGAAGACATCGGGCCGACAGCGGCGACTGGGTTCTTTTGCCGGATGTCGCCGGCGTGCTATGTCACAAGAGCTCTTTCTCGGCCCCCAGTGCATCACCCATTCATCGCATTACGGGGCGTAATGCGTCGGAAATGATGCCCCGGAGTCCGCGTGTGGGTGCGGACTCATTCTCGAGGACTGAGAAGTGCGTTCGCCTCGCCGGCGTCAGGTAAGGAGACAAGATGCGCAAATACTCGCAAATGGTCCTGAATCGCCCGATTCGGCATGCGATGTTTGAACATGAGTGGCAAATTCTAATCCTGCGTTTGAAATGAAATGAGTAATATCAATTAATTCCCACTTAATTATTCAAGCTGTGAGGGGTTTCGGTTTCATTACGTTTATTATTATTATTATTATTATTATTATTATTATTATTATTACGTTTGCGAATAGACCGTCTGGGACCTCGCAGACATATGTGATTCAGTAGAAGATCAGCATTAGGTGAATCCGATTTTCATCCGCCACAGTTGTTAGTCCTGGGAGGATGGAAGATGGAATGATGATGATGATGATGATAATGAAGGACGAATAGACGACACACACTGACATACTCTAACACACCCATGCCGAGGCGGGACAGTTTTAGCGATCTCGTCTATCCGAACCGGCTGTTATTATTAATATTATTATTATTATTATCATTATTATTATTGCTGTTATTATTATTTTAGTAACTCCTTATGTATAAAATACGACGTACATATCCTACATACATGTGTATATGAGGGCATGTTCCTCTTAAACCGATGTTCCCAAATATTACAACACACGAACAAAATGTTGCTCCCAAACATTGTGCATACAACAGCGTAAAAAAGTCATCAATTCCGTTACATCCCCCCCCCCAAAAAAACAAAAGCAGCTCAGGAAATGGTGCACAACGGAGCTGGAGGCTAGATGCTAGATGACGAGTTGACGGATGGGAGAGTGGGTGAAGAGAAGAAGGGGTGAACGGGTGGACAGTGTACAAGTAAACAAGTGGGCGGGTGGTCTCGTTAATCAGCTTGAATAAATAAAATTATAAAACTTCATGTAAAGAAACGATTGTGATGTTCTTTAGGAGGTGGGTGAGATTTTCTAAGTCGGTAATCGCTTTAATTTCCTCACAGAATGTACACCTATGTGCTTCATGTGCTTTTTTTTTACTTAATTCGAATTATATGAATAATTAATTTATTTTCAAGGACCTGTTTTTTACCTGCACATTACAGAGTATTCAGTCATTACATTGAGAAACGTTCTAGGAGTTTCGAATTAATATAGTTAAACTAAAAATTGAATTAGATATGTTACCACTTCCACATTAAAAAAGTTTTGTGCCTGGCCACGTTACTGAAACTCTCACTGTCGTACAGTACAGACGTTAATAAGCAAAATCTCAAAATAATACAAGCATAGAACTACTTATCAGTGAGAAACAGTTCTCAAAATCTCTCATTGGATCAGTAAAACGAATGTGTTTTATGAACATTACCTAAGAGCTGCAGGATACATACTGAACCCAAGAGCTACCCAAAACATTACCCAGCTACAAATACATAGTTAAATTTGTGGCTGTCGAATTCTGTCTTCAATGAATTAGTGAAAGTAATTATCATTATACTTAATTTTAAGTTGTGATGTGGACTAATGCAGCAGTGGAATATTTTTTTTCAAAACAGTTCAATCTATAAATAATGTTTAATACAATTTTGTAAGTAGAAAGAACTCATTGAAAGTTACATCACATTCTAGCTAATGAATCAAAATAAGTCGATAATAAGTCCAATATGATAAGTCGGAAGATGTGGATAACTACAATACAGGTCTTCCGATGCACATCTTCTCTTAAAAGAAAATTTTGTATTTAAAAAATATAACTTATTGGTATTCGTTTCACCGTAAGATTTCTTACAATAACAAATCATTTTTAGCTAATTATGTGAATTGAAAAGATACAGAAAAAATATTTAATCTTTGCAATTATAAGAATTAATTTGGAAAACCCGTTTAAAGGCATGAAAGATTATTCACTCACTACTTCCTTTGTTCCTAGTGTTAATAAACAATAGCAGTAGTAATTTATTTATTTTTACAATTTAAGCACTTTGAGTTCTTGTCTTTTAAATTTATAGAACACCTTCCCCATATCATCATTACACCTTACGCCTGTAATCTGTAATGGCTGTTAGTCTTTGTTTTAAATTTTCTTACTTTCACACCCTTATTTAGAATTGAGCACATCGTGATGGGCACGTTATGGGCAGCCAATATGTTCTTTTCAATGTATAATTGTTTATTTTAACAATAAAAATTCATATTTGGCAAATGAATTAGTATATATGTATACATTTATGAGACTAGTAAGTTAAATAGTTGAAAATTGTGCTTCACATTTTATAAAATGTGAACCCAAAATATGTGGTATATGGTTATAACGTTTTCGTTATCCACATTTGATGCGACGTTATTGTACATCCGCTCTAGACATTTAGTGAAATCAATACTCTTAAGTCTCTAGGAAACACTGCTTCAAGCTCTAAAACCATTTTTCAAAGTTTCTGGTTTTATTGTGCGCTTTACCTTCTCCAACACCGGAGCAAAATCTTTTCTAGTGAGAGCCTCAGAAGGATGTTCTGGACGTCATGTTAGCATTCCTTTCTTCCACGCAAACTTGATTGGTTGAAATACAGTGAATCTGTTGCTTGGAGAATTCTTGTGGCGTTCGGATTGAGTGCTATTCAAATTATTAGTAATTCAGAACAGACCTCACTCATCTAGAAAGTAAAGTGACTTTTGTTACAATCCACGAGAAGAAGAGAGAGATTTCCTAATAAAGAATAGTCCAAACGAAAAGTTTGCAAACTGAGTTCACTTGAACGAAGGGAAGAAGCCTCAATTGCATCAGTAAATATTCAACATATTTAACTGTTCACTACGAGAACTTTGTCTTCAGAGAGTCTTCATACCTCAAAATCAGTGTAATTGAATAATATGAAATGGTTTTAAGCAATTTTGTATTTCGTTTGCCTATAGAGCATTTTAAAAACAGTTAGATAATTTTATTGATCATTTTTTGACGAAGTTTTAGTTCATCAAAAACCTTTCCCTAATGAAATTATTTAACCCCAAAACGTTTATTGAGACAGTAATGAGCATGTTCCAATTTCAGTGATGGGCACTGTGCCCATCACTGTCCAAAATCGTTCTAAATGTATATTTTTGTTTAACAAGGCAAACAAGGTTCCAAAACTCAACATTAACATTACAGCAATACATAAAAAATTAGTTCCTCAAATTGTAGTGATAGGCACTCATACCGATCATTGTCCTGCACGTCAGAAATATTTACAGTTATGGGCACTACCTTTTTTTGTTATGACCTGCTCTGAGAAGGTGAAAATACATATGAAAATGTAGATTATAAACCTGGCTACTCTACTCATACAGCGGATTGCAAATAAAAACAGACGAATTGACTTAAATCCTTAATAACTGGGCACACCTTCACTAACGAATCCACAAGCTTTCGATACACAGACAACACGTGGAGCACACCACTAACTATTGAAGGATGCCTACTCACTGCGGGGCCACATTCAATTCACATTCTGGGGTTGCAAACTTAAAGGCATACATTATACAGAGATTACATGCAGAGGGCCTCTCGCTGTTAGCAAATATTATTACCCTCCTTACAGTTGCTGTGCCTATCACTATACTGGTGCCCACGACTGTACCGGTTACCCTAAATACCTCTCCTTGTTTTTTGTTATTTAAGATCGCATCAACATCTTGATAATTAGCGACCACTATTAGGTTTAACGTTATGGTAACTGTGAAGATAACATGATATGGTGATGATAGGGGATGAAAGGACGAACACAAATCAACCATGCCCGAGGCGGGACTCGAACCCGCGATCCTTCGGTCCGAGATCGCTACGACACTACTTCTTTAGCAATCTCGACCACCGGAGATCGGCATACCTATCCTTGTGGACCACTTTTCTTTACGTATTATATTTCCTCTTCTAGATCCATCTAGCCTCTCCTCTCTTACAAATTTATCGCTACATGATCTGCAACTTCTTGAATATAATCTAACCTTTAACAGACATGTATTTTCAACTTCCTTCTACTTCCTTTCCCTTTTCCTCAAGAAATAATAAATAACAAACGCAGATACATAAAGTTTCAACCACTTTTTAATTGATTGGTTTATTAATTCATGTTTTGGGGCGCATCAACTGCTATGGTCATTAGTTCCTTTAAAGCATTGGATGTTTTATAACGTGAGATGAGGGTGTTCTTCTCCTGAGAGGTGGTAAGGTTCGTCGCGGACCGGTTCGTCGGCTTACGGAATGTTCCCCACCCAGGTATCTCCCAGCAAAGGGGCACCGTCCTTTACGGGACAAGCTCTAAGATCCCGACTAGTCTTCCGACATGTGTGGTAATGTGGTGTGTGTAATTATAATTGTAAGTAAAGGGGGCGAGGATAGGGAAAGCAAGAGGAAGGAAAGATCGCGCGCGGACCGTGGCCGTTTTGTTGGGGTACTGCTCTGGCATTCGCCTGGTGTTGATAGGAGAAATCACGGGAAACCACCGACCAGAGCTGCCAGCCGCTATCCTCCAGACAGCGGTTGAACTCAATCTAGCAATGTAGCTGGTGTCGAAAATCCCGCCACCGTCGAGAATCGAGCCCTTGGACCTGCCGGTCAGAGGCACTGAAGTGACTCCAGGCGATGCCCTGAGCCACTTCAGCCGGTCAACCACTTTTTAGAGAAACGATATTTCAGCCATGGTCATTTTGGAATGTTTCAAAATCTACTTCTAGAAAGAAAGAACATAAAGTCTCAGTATTGCAGAAAAGAAACGTCAGTGCACGTGCACTTGCACTCCAAATGAAGTATACTTTTCCTGAACCTGTTTTGAACAGTTAGAAGACAATATACTACCCGTATATAAGCAATTTTTTTGTAGCATTAATTAATGTTACAATGACTAATATGCTGTAACTGTGGAGCATTATTTCTTGCTTAGTCATTGGACAATCAACAACGCCCTCTGCCGGGGATTTTCCTTACCTTTATACGTAACTCTCTCTCTCTCTCTCTCTCTCTCTCTCTCTCTCTCTCTCTCACACACACACACACACATTTCTCTTTCTTTATCTCTTTCTCTCTCTCCCCTCCTTTTTCACTTCACCTTTCGCTTCCTCTTGCTCATTATTTTGAAAGATTTCATGATTATTTTCGTTATTTCGTATCCAAAACATTAAACACCTGCATTGACATGAGTCAGAATTAATATTGCTTTTACCACGTAATTGAATATTGACAGCCAGCAGCGTGTTCTCTAATTGACGGACATAGTTAAGAGTTACTGTCAAATGTACAAAAATGCCCGGTTACGAAAATGCAAAAATATGTCAAAATTATATTGTTGCACAATGCTAGACGGCTCATCCTTAAGGTATCTGCGTCATACGGTCACCCATTTCGCGTTAATTGGCGGAAAAGCATCGATAGAAAAAAACCGCGCAACCAATTGGCGGCGGCGGCGGCGGCGGCGGATGTGGGCGCGACGCCGGCGGCGGCGGAGGCGGTGGCTCCAGGTGAAATGGCGCCCGGCGACGAGCGCGTGCGGCAGTCGTGTCTCGGCCGCTGACGGTGCCGCTCGCTCCTCTGCACCGCCCGCTGCGACCTCGCCGCTCGCCCGCCCGCCCCCGCCTCTCGCAGACGCCCCCGCGCTGACATCAAGCCCGCTGTACCACACTCGCAGCGACCGCATCGTTAGCATCAACCTCGGCGCTTCACCGACAGCGATTCGCCTACCAAACGCCGCGTGCTCGCAGTGACCTCGGCTCCCGCACCACCCGCGCCGTTTGCTCCGACCGTACCTCCGCATCTCCCTTCCACGCACCAATGGCGCTCCGACACTCCGCCGCTCTTCTTCTGTTCGGCTCCCTGCTCGTCTCTGTAAGTACAGGACTAATTTTCATCAACTATTAAGTTGCTTTTTTTCGATTTCGCTTTTTATTAATATTCTACATGTCACTAGCTTTATGTTTGTGTCTCAAAGCGCTGTGTCTCCAGTGTTTTTGTGCAGTTGTTGAGAGTGTTTTAAAGATCCTAATCTTCTATCCCGAAAGTGATTTTGATGTTTTTTTGTGACATGTTTTTTCAAAAATTGTTTATTTCAAACTTTCTTATTTTCCTTTCCATTTTAGTGCCGCCATTTCAGTGCTGTGATTTACGTTTCGTCCAAAAGGAAGTCCTATATGCTAGGCCCAGGTTACGAACACTGGCAGAATTCTGGGATGCAGTCGTTTTATATTAAAATGAATAAGTAGATAATATGTACGATCATATAATCTTAAAGTATCAATTCAATATCACATACGTCATACACAGATTTTACTGTTTTTGATGATAATTACTTATCAAATTAATTTTCATTAATGTTTTAGATTCCGCTAGTAATATGCAAGGTGCATTTTTCTACTAGGATTCTGAAATTTAAATTGGTTTTGTTAAAGAGGAAAAATGTGTAACTTTTTGTACGAATTATAAAAATTTGAAACTTTCAAAAACTTAATTATAAAATTTCAGATCTCTGCTGCCACCACAGAATTTACTTAATTAAAATTACACCATAATTTTTCATTTTCTGTATTATTCTGTTAATATGTTTGATGGATATATTGACGCGTAGGATGAGTGATGTGTTTGCGTGCGAATTAAATCTCGTGTTGTAGCGTGCAAACTTTATTTTGAAGCAGTATGATTCTGTAGCTGATATCAAAGCATATTAACGTTCACAAACACCTCTCCGCTCGCGAATAAACTTTAAATGCTTAATAAAAGAATGGCTTTCCTTTCACTGCCCTTCGGGAGGCCTTGACGCCCAGTCGCATCTTCAATGCACCATGTCCGTTCAGGGAGCGAGGAAAATGTGCTCTTCTGACACAATGTATGTCTAGACACTACAGGATGTGTCAGTTCATTTTAAAGTCCGTGTGTTAAAGAATAGTGCTACTTTAAGAGGTGAATGGCCTCTCGAGATGCAATCCCGGTGTTAATAGTGAATGATATTTTTTCTCTGTGACATGAAGGAAAACACTCTGCAACTCGAACTTTTGGCGTGGAATTTTATTGGACTATAATTGTGATTCGAGTACCTCTTTTGTAATGATGAGTAATTTTGTAAATAAATGAAAGATCAAATAAAAACAGTTGATCTACCAAGTTTATGATTTAAAATATTAATTGAAATGATGTACATAAAAGCTCGTGCCATGAAGATAAATACGAACTAAATTAATTAGTCTCTTTTGAAAATCTCAATAGTTTCACATTTTATTATGTCAACTTTTATGGACATTATTTTGTGTGGAGTGAACATTATTCATATATAATGTTCTAAACAAACATTTTTATTGGTATTTATTCTAGCTTTTTTTTCTCGAATAGAATAACCACGTAAAAAACTTATAGCGATCCTTCTTTTCTTACTACCATTAGAGCATTATGGTCCAAATACAATTATTATTCATTTTAGCCGAGAACGTATGAGTATAAAGTACGTAAGATTCCCGCCCAGGTATTTTATTTGAGAGTTTTTATGTGCCTTTTTTTTCTTGGCTCAAGCATTTTTTAAAATTCAAATTGTTGGTTAGAGTTTAATTAAAATAAAGAAAATTAAGTATTAGAGTATCTCTGCTGCATTGCGCTTTTTATTATGCTAGAAACGCCTCGACTAGAAGGTCAGAGTGACCAATAACTTTCTAAGACCTCTCGTCATTCTAAGACCTTCAAGAAAATACCGGCAGAACAGCGTCCTCGACCTATTCGGATCACCGAGACCCCATCAATTAACCTGACCAATTTATGACATTACTTATCGCAGTAATGAAGTTTAGTGTGGTCTTTATAGACCTTACAGGTATTTGAATGTTTATTTGTAGATAAGCTTGTCATTGTAATAAATGAGTATGAATATTGTACTTATAAATTCCAGCTGGACTACGTTCTCACTTCATAGCTGCGTTTTAGGGGGTCTAAAACAGTTCTTGTGCATTCTGTTGTAGAAGGAAGTGTTCAGGAATGTGGAATACTGATTAAGTCGTCAAACAGTGCGGAGGCACAACAGTGATTGAAATATGTAAATAAATGTTTAAAGTTTTATTTGATATAATTTTTTTAAAAAGTAAACCAATAAAACTGAAGTGTAGTATGACAGCAGTTTATCTCCTTCATCTTTATTATGAAAATTCATCTCATAATGGGTTTTCATTGAATGATATCACGATATACACAGGTGAAAGTGGTTCACTAAGCTTTTGAGTGTATAACACGAGACCGCATTTCACTCACATTTATTATTATTTAACAGTTGTACAATATTATACAGTTACGAGTATATTTTCCTGCACACAAAACAACTATCATTTCTTATTATTAATTTTTCCTCAACTTCTCCTTGTCTTCCCAATCATCTTCTTTTCATTTTTTTCTTTCATAATTTTATTGAGACCATTCGTCAATGTAATGGCTGGTCTTCCCCCCTTCCTCTTCCCTATGGACATCCATTTTAAAATCTTACGAGGAATTATCTTTATGTCCGTCCTTCGAACATACCCACACTATTCCATCTGCAGTTTTTAATGAAGTCCAATAATGTGTACTTCCCATTCACTATTTCTTTAATTTTCTTATTTCTGATTTTATACTTGAAATTCTTGCCGAACGTCTCCAAAGTCCATTTTAGTTGCCAGTAATTTTGAAATTAATTCGTATTTTCGATGTCAAACTTCAGCACAATAAGTTATTACATTTTTTGTCTGTTTTCTAATACTTTTCTACCACAGTATCCTGTTTATCACAGCAATAGCTTGTCTTCCTTTAATTATTCTTTCAATAATTTCGTTTTCATGAGAACCACTTTTGTGAAATGTAATGCCGAAATATTTAATTTTATCACAACTTTGAATACATCCTCTTCCTTCTTCTAAAATTTAATTTCTAGATAAATCCTCAATAGCCATATATTTGGTCTTATTTAAATTAATTCTTAATTTCACTCACATAAATGTCTACAATGTTTGTTCAATCGCCTTTCAAAAGCTGTGCAATTTCAGAACACGTCATGTATTCAGTCTCGGTATCCTTTGTTACTCAAAGTGTGAAACAAGATCACTTTGTATCAACACAACGTGAACACGCTTGAAAAGATCACAAAGGGATGCAGTATTTGCTCCACGCATTATCTTCTGTTTTATCCCATTTAGATAAGGATTCTTTTTCTCCTAGGAAATATTAGCAACACTTCTAACATCTCGAATTGAAAAACTGAATTTTCAACATTTATTTAACAAAAAGGACATAGATTATTTCTGAAAATGTTGTGTATTCTTGCACTTAAAATGTTTCGTATTATTAATTGTAAATATAAGTTCTGTGTTCGTAGGAAATTGTTTGAGTATTTCCCTGGATTACCAATTCATGTTTTCCATAAATTTGGTTATTTGTTGAACTGTAGAGAGCAGTTTTAGTTTTGGTATGTAAAATTTACCTGCAATTTATGAAAGTTTATAACAGTAAGTCTTAATGATTGACAATTATTGAATCCCTAAGAAGTACAACAAAATATATAATGAATCTGATCTTAGATTGTGTTCGTGGATTAGACGAGGTGTAAGCTTCTGCCACCGACAGTTTTCATCAAAACCACCCGGCAAAAGTATGAAACTCAAAACATTATTTTGTAGGCAAAATACTTATTTTTTCATGAAAGGAACAGTCTTTCTCTATTTTTTGTTCACTTTTCCTCAAGGAAACATGAGATGTACCTTGTGGTTTCCTAATAATCGTGACTAAGTTATGACTATCCAAAAGTATTGAAGTAATTTGACGAAAATTAAGTACTTTCGCTCGGTAACAGGAATTAATTAAAATGTACAATAACATAAATTGTGTAAAATGTTATAGAAGTTAAAACGTCTAACACGTACCATGAAGGTAACGTCTTCTCCATATCAATTAAGATTCATGTCTCATTTTGAATTGCTCATGTGAATTTCGTACTGGACAATATTAAGAAATAAAATATTAGTTTTAGTGTCATCATAAAGGAATGTTTTTTTAATTATTAATAAAAATGTTATCATCGCTGTTGAGATTAATACTTATAGGATTGATTTATGTAGTTTTCCCTATCCTCTCCTTAACAACGTTTTCTCCTTTTTAATCCATTTCTAATAATTTTTATTGAAAAATGATTGTCAGACGTTTATAATTTCAATTACTACAAAATATATTTATTCTACTTCTTCCCTCAAGTATTAGACCAGTTGGTCCGATGCGACTCGTTTCTCGGTTGAAGTTTTTAGGAGAATTTGCCGATGATTTTCTCTTCTACAACAAATTTCCTGAGTAATAAAATTAATATTATTATTTTATTAATTTTATTGATAATTTGTGTACCGGTTTGACCCATTAGAAATTACAGTACACAGCCCACAGCTCAATTTCAAACGTGATCAATTATAATCAATTTAATTCTGGAAACTAGCATGGGGTAGCACTTCCGGTGGATATTTTCACGTTAAAACTTGTTTTGGCTCTTTGCAAGTTCACAATAAAAATAAATTTCGAACATTCCAGTTGCCCGGTTTGTTCATTTTGTAGCAAGGACAGTTTGATGCAAAAGTTCTGATCAAAGCAGTTGTTTATTGTTTTTATTTTACAAAATTAAGTTTAATTATCATCAATCTTATGAATCAAGTCGTGAAGATTCTTGTAAATTTCGGAAAGATAGTATAGTAATTCGCAGCATTTCAGTAATGTATTCGTATGTGCATTAAAATCATAAAAAAACATAAGTTTTATTAGATTTCTTCTAGAATAAATCGTGCCAAACAATTTGTCTTGTCTGGAGGTAGCAAATGAGCTACTGATTATCCCAATTGCACCGAAAAGGCATGTTATTTGTTTAAAAAATCTTTGAATTTACTGGCCGGATTCGCAAAAAAATGATCAGTTCTCCATGAGGAGACCGAAACGCGTAGAAGGTCTCATTTGTCTCAATTGGTGGACCGGTGACGGAAGGACGCAAGTTATTCGGTTTCTATAAAATGGTATAATCCAAACAATAGATTTCAATTAGTAAATCTATTATACAGCACAAAATATTTCCTTAAGGTCTCTTAGAAATAAAATAGTATGTATGTATTTGGCATTTGAGGCTCGTATTGATCCGTCTTTTACTTTCTAGCGGTATTTCCAGGTCTAGAGGTAAGGCGTCATGAGGCGAGCATAAGCGTATTCCCTTCACCGTATCTAGCATAATTGGTCTGCCTGAGCTATTTCTTTCGTCACTACAGCTATAGAAACTGAGATGATTATAATGGAAAGATACAACTCTCTTTGAGCCCCGACAGAGAATCAAACCGGAGATCGCACTACGGAAAGCTAGCACGCTAACCACGAGCTGCCGAGGGGAAAATATCATAAAATAGAAATAATATTAAAACTTACAAGAAAACCCGGCAGACATTGTTCTGCCCTTCATCTCCCTCTTACCCCTCCCATCACCTCTCACTGTCCCTCTCTTCTAACTCACCCTGTCTCTGTCTGTCTGTCTCATGCATGCTCTCCTGTCCTTCTCATTCACATTTCATTGCAGATTCTGCACATCTTCTGAGCAGGTGAGGTAATAACGGAAATCGCCGGTCCAGTAAAAATGTAATAGAATGTTCAAGAAGTTTCATCCTGTAGATTATGGTGTAAGAAACGTTTCTTTGAGGCCATTGGCCTCAAAAGTTTAGTTTTTAAGGTCATAAAACGCGTCGTTTAGGAGTTATTTAACGATATAGATTCAAAATCCTACCCAATTTGTTGAGGCCTTCGGCCTCAAAATTTTAGTTTTTAAGGCAATAGAACGGATCGGTTTAGGCGTTATTTAACCATGTAGATTAAAAATGTTTCCGCATGTGTTGCGTGTTGCATTTGACGTAAATATTTAGTTTCGTTCTACAGCGCCGTATAGTGGAATTACGACATATTTAACAGCACATAAACCTTTCGGTGAAAAAACATGTAGAAGTGCCAACTTTAATGGGGATTGGTCTCACGGTGTCAGAGTTTAGCTCTGACACACACTACAACATACACTACATATATATATATATATATATATATATATATATATATATATATATATATATACATATATATAGGTAGATAGAAAGATTATCGATAAAAATTACTCTGGGTTGGAAGCCGATTGCCAAACTAGCAAGCCCGCCCGGAGAGCAGGAAAAGCGTCATCAGTGACCTCCACGATAGTAGCGGAGGCTCCCGCAGTTGATAGCGCGTTGGGAAAGCAATTCCGAGGAACGGCACGCGCCGGCTCCGCTAGTCACTCCAGGCCACGCGTGTCCACAGCACACCACGCTCTTGCCAACACGGGAAGTCACGAGACGCAACGCACATCGCTGACAGCCACGAAGACACCACGCCCCCTGCTGTCTGTAATAGCTCAGCATCATTACCGGCACTGCCTCTGTAGCATCGTTGATCAGAAAGGTCCTATTGATTGATTCATTAGTGATTCTTGTCGCTTCAGCTAGTGAGGTCATTAGTTCCGTAAGCGTAGTGCATGATTTTGCTCGGGAGGTGGTAGTGATTTCCCCCCGCTTGATGGTATCCGGCGCCGACCTACCGTCGGCTAGCGGGGTTTCTCTCAACCTTGTATCTCTCACCATCGGGGTACCGCCCCAGCCAGGACAAGCTCCAAGTTCCCGACTGGTCTCCCAACAAGAGAGATTGTGTAATGCATGTATGTGTAATTAACAGGATAGGACAGGACAACGAAAGGGAAGGAAAGATCACGCGCGGTCCGTGACCCGGTTGTCAGCCCAGCATTGGCCGGGTGTTGATCGGTGAAACCACGGAAAACTACCCATCAGAGCAGCCAGCCGCTAGAATTCTCCTCCAGAGAGCGACAGAACTCGACCTAGCTATCTAGCAAGTGTAAATTCTCTCACCATCGGAACTCGAACTAGGACCTCCCGGTCAAGGAGCATTGTAGTGATATCTGTTGATGCCCTGAGCCACCTCCCCATGTCAGATGCTTTTAAGTTCCACGTACTGATGGTGGCGTATCACTATGAATGTAATCATTGTATAGAGGAAAATTCTAGAGGCCGACAGCTCTGATCAGTAATATTCCATGGTTTCTCCGATCAATACGCATCTCCAACAATCCCCTAATAAACAGGCACGCACCACGCGTGACCTTTCCTTCCACACATGAGGGGATCCCTAGTCGGTAGCTTAGAGGCTTGTTCCGGATGAGGCGGTGCCGTGCTAAGGGCGACACTAGGGGGAGAGAAATCCCCAAGCCGAATGTAGGCTGACGCCGGATCTCACGTTCGAATGGAGGAACACCGCCACTTCCTGGGATACAGCATGCACAACTCTTTCTGGTCTAATAATCTCCGTAGTTGACACGCCTGGAATCAATATTCACTCGCTCACGCTGAAGTAGCGCAGCAGAGAAGGGAGGAGCGAAACGAAAGGCATGCGGGTGGAGCTGAACTGCGTTCAGAAAAAAACATTCCAAAGCGCCTGCGCTATAATTTTGATTGATGTCTATGCCCCTCCATAACCCTCGGCCACCATCAGATTTGCATCATTGTTGTGTGGTTACGCGTTCGGTATTGGTGACACTGAATGTTATTCTAGCATGGTATGGTATTCTAGAATGCGTATGACGCTAACTATGCTATGACATGACGCCGTTATCCCTTGCATTACCCCAATCTGTTTTGCACATTTCCTCCTATTCTTTGAGGGGAAGTAAGTCGAAGAGGGAAGAGAAATTATCCCGCAAAGACTCCCCCTTACGATTTATTTTTACCTCGCGGTAATCTACAATGTGACCACATTTCGAAATCGTTGCACTTTTTAAGAATCAATCCTAAGAGCTAACAGTGCCTATAGTAAGTATCTATAAGTTATAAAGATTTAATTATGTACAAATGTGTGATTTATCATCCATCAACTGTATCTGCATCAAATGCTGAGCTAGTTGTTTGTGATTTCTCGTTTCCATCGTTTCCATCTCGTTTCGCTGGCTGTCTTCCAACTGAGGGAACAGTTTCTTGCTAGTCATCCTTCTTTCCTCCGCCACAGAATTCTACGTTTTCTTGTAGTGGAGAGTCTCGGATCAGTTCTACGTATCTACCCCACACTAACGACGCATCGTTGCCACGTCTTACGTCAACCTCGTCTTTACTAAAGTCGTTCTTAATCGATTTGTTTCCAAGAAGAGCATTCAGATATCGTTAAACGATGAGAGAAGTATAATAATTGTATTGATATACTTCTTGCTGGGGATCACATTCACTTCCGAGGTTCAATTAACTGTGTTAATTACACAGGCACACAAAGTAAAATAGTTGTCTGACCCAAAGATTTCTCACATGTTTCTCTATGTAAGTTGACGCTCTAAATCCGAATCTGAAGCCAGAATTACGCCACCACCCTTTAGTTTTTTTAATCCCGAAAATCCTCCTTGACATTGTATTTTTTTGTTTTCGGAGGTTGTTTTCAGACCCAAAGACTTGACACATATTTCTCTAATGCATGTCAGATGCGCTGAATCCAAATCCGAAGTCAAAAGTTGCACCATTACCCTCTAGTTTGTTTCGCAAAAAGACACATCGGATTACTAGATTTGGGTGTCTTGTAGCATTATGCTCTGAAGAAGCCAAAAGTTCTCAGACCCAAGGCTTGACACATGTTTCTCTGCGAATGTCGACACGCTTAATCCGAATTTGAAGCCATAATTGCGCCATCAGGCTTTTAATTCGCAAACAAACCGTTAAATTTACAATTTACAACTTCATGGTGGTTTTTCGCGAAAAAAACTTCGGATTCAGCACATTCGACATGCATAAGAAACATGTTCCGAGTCTTTGGATCTGACAACAACCTCCGAAAACAATAAATACAATTTCGCGGAGGTTTTTCGCAATAAAAAAACTAGAGGGTGGTGGCTCAATTCTGGCTTCAGATTCGGATTCAGCGCATTGACATGAATAGAGAAACATCTGTCACGTTTTGGTCAGTCAGTCTGTTAAGGAGAATAACTCGTACCTACGTGCAGCCTGTCGATTCCTCTACCAGAGGAGCAGGGATCTTGGTCTTCTCTCTTCTGGGCTGTCTTCCCTTGTCGGCTGTATGTCTATTAAGTTCTTTCCTAATTCATTGATTTTTACAAGTAAGTGTTTACTGTGACATATGTTCTGCGTATTAAATCTGTATTTTTGGTTTATTTTACTAATATGTAGTAGATTTAGTTGAACTTGGCATTGGCTTTATAGTTCAGTAGCCGTAGCTTCCCTTAATCGCCATGGAACGTTGTTCATCCCTAACGCCATGGAAGTTTAATCCTTCTGCCTTCGCAGATCTCGAGTTCCGAAGCATGCAACTGCCCAGACATGCGCGTGGTGCCAACTTCCTGCAAGATTAATTCTTTTAACCCCAATCAGTCAGACTGCGAAAACGATTTGCGCGGCGAGAAAATTGCGACAAATGCGAAATACGACAAAATCGCTGCCGAATACATATCGTCACAAAAGCGCCACATATCGTCACAAATGCACCACATTTTATAGCAACCCGGACAGTTTTTAATTTTTTATTGCTTATGAAAATGTTCTATCCAAAGAATCATTCTTGGCAGCATATTCTTAAATCATAAGTGTTAACATGCGAAAAACAAGTTTCTATCTTCCTTCAGTCGCTCAAATATTCCGATGCAATCTCGGGGATACAGGAAATGTTAAAGATATATCGTTTGACAACTTATTTTTATAATAAATGAAATCTACTCATCGAGTACTTTGCGTGATAATACCTTGCTTTATTCGCACCCAAGTTTATTTATATATTTTCAGCTGCTACTCCTGCCATGGAATTCTGCGTGTTGTCACTTTTCACTTTGTTGCAGGTGCACGTACAGAGCGCTCGCTGGAGCCGCTCGCTACAAACATGTTCTGGCTTAATTTCGGATCCATCAGAGCAACACGTGTTCACAGTGCAAGGCAAGCATCACTGAAGTATTATTTTTCTCGGTTTTCAAGAACTGATTGACGCCTATTCCCCTGCCACGGGAGCAGGGATGTCGAAAACAATAGAATTCAGGATTTTTCACATAGACATAAGAGACAATACTGGTGTTCTTGGAAGCAGATATGCCCATATTTTAGGCGATTCGAGTTTTATATAAATAAAGGCCTAGGTATTTGCGTTTCGGTTTTTAAAACCACTTGTCAATGAATGACTTGCCCTCCTGTCTACCCGTTTTCAACATGATGGAAAACTGCGTCATTAAGTAATGGATCGTGGAATTAAGTTTTACAATGTATAAATTTATGATGATGGTGGTGATGGCTGAAAATAATTACTCTCAATAGTTTGAAAACTAAGTATAAAGCTCGATTTACGCGTCCCCATGAGTAATCTGATACCGGAAAATACATAACTATAATTATCTCCCATTAATAACTAACAACAACTATCTGAAACACTTTAAAAATCATTGTATATTGTTGAAAAAGTCAAAGTATGTTCTTAAGTTTCAATATTGTACTTTTTCTAAAGGAATGATTAGAACATCTGACAAATATTAAAAATTTGTAATCCAAAATGTTTTTTTCATAAAAATGAAAATTCTTAAAATGTCAAATAAAATGTAATTATCTACTCAAGTATGTTACATAGTTTTCAAACTATTGAGAGTAATTACTTTCAGCCATCGTCATCGTCGTAAATTTATACAGTGTAGAATTAAATTCCGCGATCAATTACTTAATGCAGTTTTCCATCCTATTGAATACGACGGGTCGACAGGTGGGGTGGTCATTTATTGACACGTGGTTTCAAAACTCCGATATGCGAAAACTTATTTATTTACCTATCTACTGTTTCTTGCCACGTACAAAACGTATTTCATTAAATATTTTATTACTTGATTTTGTAAAACCATTACGTAAATTTATTATTCATCCACTGGAAAACATGAATAAAACAAATGAATCAATGGCCATAAAAGTCCGTGACTACGAACTTCTTGTAAGAAAAGTTATAGAAATAGGGGCAAATATTATTTAGACCCTCAACAGTGAAAGCAGACTTATGATTGGATGTAATTTGTGTTCAGAGGAGGACCACTGCCAGAGCGACGAGTATCAAGACAAGTATGATCAGGAGATTGCACGCTCCTACTGCAAAGTGCGCACTGTTTTGCTGAAAATTAATACAGACAACAATCATGTGGTGAGTAACGTTTTTAATTTTTAATTTTTTTATATTTTACTATTAGTACAATTTTAACGTATAGAAGTATATCATTAAAAATAAGTTGAAAGCTAAAATGAAACTTTTCTCGATCAGTATCCAAAGAAACAGAAGATATGACTTCTCCACTGGCATTCAAATTGTTAAATTGTTACCTTTAGGCGAGTTTAGAACACGAACATATTATTCCAGATAGCAATAATTTATTGGAGTGAAACGACCTCAATTTGTTTTGTACATGACACGTTGATCAATACTATGATTTTGCCTCCATATTCAGAGACAATAACCAATACTAATTTTTCTCTAAAACCAAACACACTTCACTTCACTTATTCTAATAACCAGTCCATAGAGACGTCAAGATCATGCCTTTAATTCTTAAATACGCTGGCAAAAAACTATCATCTTGTCTTGTCTTGAGGATTTCTTTTGGTAAAAATTTAACAAATTATTTTAGAAATAAACTTACACTTCAAAATCTAAGAAATATTCTGTCCTTCGTAGAATAACTAATTTCACTAACTCAATAAATTGTTGTTTTTTGTATATCGTAATATAAAAATAGATAATATAAAATATAATATAATATGAAAAAATACTATGTATTCGTATAGTTCTAAAATGTGTTTTCAAATATTTTCAAATGAGTGAAAACCATTAAAATAAAATTGAAATTGTAAATTGAATTATAAATGAATTACATGTCAATTTATAACGCCAAACAATTGCAATCTCAACTTACGTCAGAGAAAGAAAAAAATAGGTTGAACTGAAAGCGTTGGATGCAATTCATAGCTATCAACGTCACTATTTTTTCCAAATGAAGTAAAGAAATCGATGTATTGCATACTCGGCAGAAATAGGTTGCGCACGTGCTTTCTACGTCCTTTCGCAGAACTTAACATTACTCCAGCAGTATTCAAGCTCGCGGAATATTTGACTGACATCTAAAACCAAAGGGAAAACGTTTAAAATCGCCTCCCTCTTTACAGAATTCTCTTGGCAATTGATTTACGTCATGATAAAAATGAAAGGTATCCTCCAGCAATCAGTGAACGAATCTTTGCCTAACCTGTGGACGACCAGAATTGTCTTTCGGTACATGACTGGAGACTTGCTACGAACGCAACCACAGCTTTACTTAACAGCTCAGTGAATGAAAATGCTTAATGTTTAGTATGGTCGATTCAATGACAACCCTTAGGAACCTACCCTTAAAACGCCTCCAAATGTGTACTTTGTTAGTTATGTTTCATTTACACCACATAAAAAGCTTCTTTGTGTGATGTGACGTGATGTCACGGCACGTCTTTGTGATTGACTTTGTGAGTCACGTGATGACACAGTCAATAATATCCTAGTGACGACCAATAGTACCAGCTTCTCGGTCAATACAAACTACCATTGTTGCTTTAAATTGAAAATGAACAATCAGAAAATAGTGCGAAACAGTATGTTCAAATTTATTGCAATGGAACTTCGCAATGGTGGACAAGCTCATTGTGACAAAGTGTTTATTAAGTTCCGCCATTCTTTAGTTTTAACATAGAATTTTTGAAAAGTTGGTACTCGTTTCTTAATGAAGCGCAGGCGCGCATGTTGAGAGCACTTATCACAGGCAGTAAAGCTCGCTCAAGCCACAGCAGTCAAGGGGCCGTCCATAAATTACGTAACGTTAATTTGGAGGATTTTCAATACCCCCTCCCCCCTTGTAACGCACTCGTAACGCGCGCTTGAACCCCCTAAATAAGTACGTAACACTTGCAACCCCCCACCCTTGTGATTGCAAGAAGAGGGTGTAAGTTGTGAGTGAAGGACGTATAGACGAGAAAATTTTTGATCACAGGCCATCCACACACCGTCATGGGCGGCATTCTACTGCGCCAATTTAAATGGATTTTAGAATAAACTACTTATCAGTTTTGAATATTTTCTTCGCAATCTTGCAGATTCGATAAAAAATGGATAAAATAATATCTCCATTTGTGACAATTTACATCTTAAAACTTGTATTTATTCTTATTTTTAAATGAATTAATATTTTAAATATTTTAGTACAAGTTTTTAAAAAAGGAATTATTTCAGCAAATGTTGAAAAATGTGAAAAAATAAATATCAATGTTACGTAACAAGAAAACAATACCCTCTACCCCTATGTAACGCAGCATAACACTGCCTTAAACCCCCTCCCCCCTCTTCGGCGTTACGTAATTTATGGGTGACCCCCAAGTGAAGGAATGAGAATAGATTCCGGGCGCGTCATCTACTGAGATCATAAGTCCCATAAGTGCTTAATGCAGTGACGAACATCCCCGTGAGCGAGCAGTGCTCCTCCCCTCGCTGAACATGAGATCCGGCGCTGACCTAAATGTCTATCACACAAACTTATTGGTTCGCGGTTTAGACAATAATCGAATGGGCAATTTCAAGATTGCCTTTGATTCAGAATGCATGCGTCTTATGTGGTTCGTTAGTGGTTAAGGTGCACGGCTTCTGATAAGGTGCGCTGGAATAGATTCTTGGCTTTCTGGGAGACGTCGCATCCTAGGCATAAATGCCAACGTTTCGACCGTCATACTGCACCTTCCTCGGGTATTACGCCCTGAGGAAGGTCGCAGCATAGCGGGCGAAACGTTGGCAACTGTGCCTAGGAGTCGGCGTCTCCCCAATAGCCAAGAATCTATTGATTCCTCCCGGACAGCCAAAATCTACACTGCCACTCCCTCCTGCTTGATTCGTCATGCGAGCGCTGTTGTATGTGTCGACAGTTCCACCCGGCGGTGGTGGAGGCGCAGCGGTGCGTGGGCCACTGCGCGCAGGGCGGAGTGTCGTGCCAGGCCACTCACAAGGAGAAGCGAAGGGTGCAGGTAAGCAAGCGTCTTCATAACGCTGCGGGTGCGAGCGGCGTATTCTAGGCCTGGTGAAACGCGAACGATCCAGAGAGTAAGTAGAGATGAAAGGGCAGCGATTTCGGGGGAAGTTCCCACAGAGTGACGCCAGCACAGATAAGGAGGAAGGAATAGACCAAGCTCTCTTTGTGTCCAGCGAATTGTGCATTATTTCTTTTTTTCTGTGGGTTGGCTCTATTTGAATTGTTTTCCGCAATGAACCTTATTAAAACACACACAAAAAATTTCTGAATAAAATGAATGAAATCTTCATTGAAATCAGCAAATCAACAAATTCATGCAACAGACTACAATAATGTTTCGGTTTATTTATAAATACATATAAACTATAATAATGGATACATTAACTGGGTATTAATTCAAATACACAGTAATAATTTTATCTAGTAAAAAGTAGATTGAGTACAAAGTAGATAGTTAAATAAAACCCTATAGGGATTCATTTTCCAAATGCACATTTAATTATATATTTATTAAGCTGGGCTGACGTACTCAACATTTAAAGTACATTCACTTCACGATTATTCGTGTTTTTCTAGCGATACAGTACGCGCCTTTCGTTTTCTAATCGCAAGTGTCCCCCACCGACTTCCTCCCCTTCGCGTTCGCGGGCAAGAACTTTGCACAGACCTGGCGCAACCCAATAGTACCCAACATGTGCTATGCGTATACTTCAGAGACGTCTGAAATCAATTTCGTTGTGTTCTTTTTTAATTTTATTTGTTTCTCTAATATTAAATGGATTAGGTTTGCTTACGGTAACTTCGGTGACCCAAGATATAGGTAAGCATCGTGCAACTTTACGTAGTTGAGTTTTTTTGCATTGAATTCCGTAGTAGCTCTTGTTTTGCCTATTGAAAAACAGGAAACAGCAAAGAGTGTTATCATAATACTTGAAAATATTTTTCCTTCGGACATATAAATATTTTTGCAAAGATAACAAAAGAAGTACACATTTACGAAAACAATGACTAGATTAAAAATTTCACTCAAAGGAAGAAGTAAAAATGAAAATGTTTAATGCAAACGCATTACACTTGAGAATAGTTTAGAATATGATTTGCTATTGGACGACCCATTGCAGGACAGAAGGTAAAAGAAGGAGGGAAAGAATCATGGGATATGGGAAAGTCTCGGCAGTTATATTCTGACAAACATACAAACAGAATGTATGAAATGATCTCAACATGTTAGTGATGTGGAAAGTAATAGCAGACCATCACGCCTCTCACGTATGATATTCTCTGCATCATTCATTCTCAATATCAATGTAATTCGTGCTCGAAGAGACGTTCTCCATCCAAAGCAACTTAACAGGCGTAAATAGAAAAAACTATTACCAGTTTAGTAATTTACTTGGGAGAAATTGAATTAATTAAAAATCGGAAAATTAAGTTTTGCAGAAAGTTAAAATTTGCATTCTCTAAATTACCAATTTCCTAACTCACTCTCTTTCTTTTATTTCAACCACGTATCTATGTTTTCTCAATCCTCTTCTAATGCAGTTTTCCTACTTAACACTTAATACCTTTCCATTCCTCAACCTCTCTCTTCTGTTTTCGTCTGTAATCCTTCCCACATTTTTTAATATTTTTTAGTTTTTTATTTGGTCAAAACGGTAATAATTGTATGTGACGTACTGGGGAAACAGATTATCTGCGCATTTTCTTGAGGCCCAGAATAAAAAAGCGAAATTAGAAACATTTGAAAAGCTAGAAAAACAATTTAGAAAAAAAATATTATTTTAGAAAAATAGAAATTAGAAAAATATTTGTTCACGAGTTATAGAAAATCAATTTCAAACATTGAGAAGAGTTCACGATGTTATACATAACATAAATACATTTTCTTGTCCAGGTCACACGCAAAAACGCTATGGGCGTAACCAAGTGCGGCCAAGTGGAGGTGGAGGACCATAAGGAATGTGACTGTCTATAAACCAAATGAAACAAGGTAAGTCGCACTGAATAATGTGTTTAATAATGAATATTTTTCAAGATACTAATCGATGGTAAATCATTATTTCTTAACGTTCAAATGATTCAAATTTTGGCTAATAATAATGTGCTTCCTCTGAATAAATTCAATTTTCGATCAATGAATTACATTTTAATATTTCTCTTATTAAATAAAAATACTGATGTGTTCACACAAATACATATGTTGAAGTGTGATAATTTGTTTATGCTCCTTGATAACACTTTTATTAAAATTATGAGTTCTGTTTAAACAATAATTTAAAAAAAATTAATTTAAACTTCCTCACTTTCGTTTACCTCGTGTTAACGAATAATAGCATTTAAATGTAAAGAAATTTGTTGAGAAAATTTCGCCTCCGGTGACTTCAATCGGCCACTGTCGACTCGGGACATTAAAGTTCCCATTCGAGAGCCAAAACCTTCATTCATTAAAAATGTATAAATCATCATTTACATCGTTATTCTTGACATTATAAACAAAATGTTATTTTTTAGAATTATTATATTATTAATCTTAGGCTGAACAATAATGTTATTCTCTTTTAAATTATGTAGTCTTATTACTCATACTGAAAGAGACTATAATTTTCAAGTTAGGTTGATTATTCACGAACGACGGCAACGTATGTGTAGTATAATAACTGACGAGCACATAATGATATTAGAGCATCGATCTTTTAGCTAAATATAATTATAAATTAGTAATATCATTTTTATCTCAGAGGTCCTAGGATTGAATGTTTAACAGTTTGGACATAATCGAATGTTTAATATTTTCTAACTGGATATAATATACGAGTTCCGTATAATGAATAATCTATATAATGATTGATATTATATTTGACTTCGGCAGTATTCTTTATTACAGTTGATATACTAATAAGCCATACTATCTACCAAAAGAAGTTTTATTACATGCGTATCGGATATAATGATATTGAATGCAATTAATATATTCCGACCATGTAATAAAACAGAGTATTCTAACGATTGGATAAGATCAAACAATTATTAACGACTCAGAACTTTTAGTTAATGACTAATACAATTAACAAACATTGGAATTAGTCCATTTGTTAATGTCTCCTGGACGTCACTGCCACAGATCAATGAAAGATTTCGTTTGAGCATACACAATACTTTTTAATTTGCATTGAACCTTTTTTTTTACGTTCTTGTGTTCTAAAAATAAAGAAAATTATGTAATGCTGCCGAAAATCGATGTCGAGGTTTCGAGAGAGATCCCTAATGCCGAGAAAATGTTTGTTTGAAAAAGGTTTTCCTATGAGCAGTGCCTAAACCGTACACAGTACCGTATACAGTGTCTAAACCCCATATGAATATTCCCCGACTGATTTGGCCAAACTCAAAGCCGAGGGCATTTGACGTTGTTTTTTTTTAATTTCTTAGGAGTACTTTATATGACGTTACAAAAAACATTTTCAACGTTTTCTCAAAACTGACTCGAAAATTTCTGGTGATGCAGGCCTGCTTTGCACCAGTGCCAGCCAGCGGTTCCGGAGCAGACATCGGCCGGGCTTCCTCTAGTCGCCCATGGGGCGCGTTCCCTGCAACGCCCACCCCGTGAGACCCGCCTGCCGTCGCCCGCCCACAGCTCTGGCCTCCGCCGGCGACGCTGCAGGCGCCGAGCTGACGAAGGGCGGAACCCGTTCGAAGCTTAGAAACCTCAAGTGCCGATGGGTGGGATGAGATTTGATGAATCGTGCCATATACTTGCAATTACGTGTTTCTTCTGTTTTAAGTGGAACAAATAATTACCAGAGAAATAATAGCAGATTCATTTGTATATTCTTGAAGATTTTGTACAACTTTAATTTATTTAATTAAATTCTTTTGTAGTTGGATAATCAGATTTTTTATTGTCAGATCAGAGTGGAATGTACTTAGTAGTTTAAGATAACGAAAGAGAACGATAACTACATACGTTTACATTCTTTCTTAGAATTTTTTTTTTTTGAAAATTCCAGAATTGAAAGGTAAACAAAAATAATGTAAGATTATGTTTTAGCAGATCAATTTTCAGATCATGAAGACAATGTTATGTTACGCACGATTGTATATTTTCAAAATAATACTATGTAATACGATTACAGCTTTGAACTATATTTTTTAAATACTCTGAGTTATGAAATCTATGTATAGACCACTTTATATTGTCTGAGACGAAACTAATAATAAAACAACAACGCTAATGAAAGTTGTATTTAAATTACTTTTAAATTATGATTTCTTATTTATTTAAATTTAAATTAACTTACGGCTACGGCACGCCAAATTGCATATTGTATGGTATATTTATTATTCGTAATCGAAGTTGAAAAGTATACTAATGCAAGTAAAATGTTGCTTTGGTCGTTCCTGGCAATATTACGCTTCGGACTGGTTTCCCTTTCGCTCCTGCTGTGGCAGACGTCCTCCTTTGTACAAAGAAGCAGCGCCGGGCCACGGCCCGCGCTCTTCCATCCTTACTTTAAGAGACTTGCTGTTATTGTAATGTTTATGATAATAAATGATAATTTGGTATCCCGTGGTTTCATTGCGTTCTGCCAAACAATTTCCTAATCTTTTCCTCTAAAGGACTCCTTTTATCCTAAGATTTACAGCGTTTGTTAATTAATCTCTTTTGTTTTCTTTTGCCTTATTCCTCATCTAAACTTCGGATTATTTTTAATATCCTCCTAACCTCCCTTACTCGCTCATCTACATCTAATTATTTTATTAAATATGTACTACTTCATCAAACCATAATATTAGTTTAGTCCCTAACCTGGCTTTCGCACTGCTATATGAGAGTGCCCTCTGGTAAGAAGATATCAAAATGTTCTTCTTCTTCTTTTCTGATACACATCCGTTAATGTATGTATGCAATCACATAAATTACATTCTTTTTGATTTGTTGCGACAAACTATCCACATTAAGTCTCATTCTTTATTTGAGAATGTAGAGTTATACTTTTTTCGTCTTTTCTCTCACTCCTTTGGTATTCCCTTTAACACTCCGTCACTCGCGCCGTTGGACAGAATCAAACAGAAGTTTCTTAAAAGGAATGTTAGCCTTCCACGAATAAAAACAATGCTTATGTTCCTCTAACGGTGTTTGAGAAGGGAATTGATGAACTTTTCATCTCTGTTATGCACTGTATCTCCATACCCTGAAGTAAAATCGTTGTGCCTGTTTGACAGAATTCAACATGCGAGTACTGGCGTACGAAACGATGTTCTTGCATACGTGATCAAGATGATTATTTTCTGCAGTATTAGAAAGTTTAATACTTCAAATGTGTTTATGCATTTCTCTTCGTTATTGTACAAAAACGTAAATATTAAAAGATGTAGATAACTAAATAATGCGGGCTTTGGACGTAGTCCAACGTTTGAGTTCTCGTGCTATGAATGGCCGCGCGAGTGACGGAATTATAATACTAGCTTCAGATATGGTTTGTAATTATTTATTGTTTCTTTCCATTGTATATTGAATTATAACAGAAGCACATATAACAATAAAAGTGTATTAATCACATTAATAAAGAAAGAAAACTTCATAATGGGTGTGTTGGACGAAATCCAACTCGCAAGTACTCGTGTTACGAATGACCGCGCGAGTGACGGAATGTTAATAAACTGCGAGTTATCGCAGAAAGTAATAAGAAGTAATGAAACACTATACTATTAAAATGTTACATTTTTAACATAGTTTAATATTGTTTCATTGCTTGAGCAACGATGATGAGGAATCCACCAATATTCTCAAAATACAATACCGAATTAAGCGAGTGTACAAAAGATATAACTTTAAGTTGATTACTTTCCTGAAATGACTCTTTAACTTACTTAAATCGTCGTTAAATAACTCCTAAACGAAGCGTTCTAGGGAACTAAAATCTAAAATTTGGATGCCGAAGGCCTCAAAGAAACGTTTTTCTTACCGCAATCTACAGAATAAGACCTTCGTGAACATTCTATTACGTTTTTGCTGGTCCGGCGCTTCTCGATATTACCTCATCTGCTCAGAGACGTACAGAATCTGCAACTAAAAGTGAATGAGAGGGACAGACAGAGACAGTCCGACTGAGACAGGGGCAGAGAGAAACGGAGAGCCAGAGAGAGAGAGAGGGAGGCGACAGAGAGAAAGGGATATGGAAGGGTAGAGAGGGAGATTAAGGGTAGAATGTTTGCCGGGTTCAGCTAGTATGAATATATTTTGGTATGATGTGAATGAACCAAAGCACACTTTAAGAAACATGTAGCATGTAGAGCAGGGATTCCCAACCTTTTTATTCCATCGACCCGTTTAAAACAATGTGTATATATATATATATATATATATATATATATATATATATATATATAGAGAGAGAGAGAGAGAGAGAGAGAGAGAGAGAGAGAGGAGAGAGGGATATAGGGAGAGAAGATATAATATACACAGAAAATATATATATATATATAGTTCTAGAAATATTGCATTCGGATCTCTGGAAATCAGCGAAACATTAGAATGAATTATTAGCGAACATGCCATACGTGTGTGCTACACGAATAAGTTGACCGGGCTCGAGAAGGACAGCTAAGAGCGAAGAAGAACAGTCTACCGCCGCGGGCGCTATCTTGCTATCCGGCGGAGACGTTCCGCTTCCCTGCACGTGCACTTAACCGCCTGGTCCCGGAAGCACGGCGCTACGGACGCCCAACACCGGAAGAAATAGGGACAACGTACACCAAATACAAAAATGTATTCTAAAACAGAGCACAAACGTTCCAGTAGGATTTTCTTTTGCTACCTAAAGATTTTCTTTTCTATTCGGTTATGACGTGGTGAATTGTTCATAATAGCTCTTGTGAATTGCTCTTGTTCGCTACTTCTTCTAGGATCACTTTTTTATTCTTCATAACAATGTAAAAACGTAATTATTTTCTTTGTATTTCACTGATTTAGGTGGCTCAAAGCATCAACTGATGTCACTGCAGGGTCTCTCACCGGGAGATTCTAGGGTTTGACAGTGGCAGGATTTTAGACACCATCTATACAGCTAGGTCGAATTCAGCCGCTGTCTGAAGGACAATTCTAGCGGTTGGCTGCTCTGATCGGCACTTTTCCGTGGTTTCTCGTTCAACATCAAATGACGGAGAAGTACCCTAACAAACAGCCCACAGACTGCAAACTGATCTTTCCTTCCTATTCCTTGTCGAATCCTCAAGTCTTACGTATACACACTTAGACATACACGCGCTACACTACCACACATGTTGTGGAACCAGTCGGGATCTTAGAGCGAGTCCCGCCGGGCGGTGCTCCGCTGGTGGGAGATACCCGGGTGGGGCAAAACCCGCTAACCGACGGTAGGTCGGCCCCGGATCTCGCCTACAACGGGGAAGATCACCGCCACCTCGCGGGAAAACACATGCACTACGCTCACAGGAATAATTATCTTATCTGTTAACGCTACAGGAATCATTAATTAATCAAATTCAATGCATTTCTCATCACTGTGAATTTCATTCACTGTTAAATCATTTTACTCACAGTTGTACATAAGTGAAAATTACAATGCATTGTAATTTTTACAAAGTGGATAAACGAAATCCGTATCGTACCTCTTATTTCACTGCTCGATTAGTTATAAAACTCGCATTGCAATAATGCCTTACCGCGCTTATTTCGTAAATATCTATTACATCATCTTCAAATTATCATATTTGTCCTGACGTCTTCTATTCATTAATACATCGTCCACGTCCTTACATCTTTCATTCATTAATATTTTTTCTCAAGCCCAAAAGTACCAGTGTACTGCCTGATATAACTGCTATTTTAACGTGGCATTAAGATTAGATAACTTCCTATTTGCTTGAAAAATTTTTTGAATTTTATTTTGTAAGCCACATAAAAACCTTAATAATCCTAAAAATTATCAACCAAAATCTCTTCTACTAGCTTTTTCAAAACTTTTAAAAATAAGTCTAAAAAGACTTCAAATAATGTTTGACTGAAAACAATTTGGATTTCATCAAAATTATTCAACCACACCACCCATCACTTATTAAGGGGACACAATCCATGGCTAAGTAATATACCATAGATTTCTTTTTATATATTTCAAAAGCCTTTAAACTAGTAGGGCATTAGGATTTGTTATATAAATTAAATGAAAAGATTTCTCGTATTATTTAAGTTTCCTTATTGACAGAAAATTTAGTTAACATAAATTTAGCCAATACAAATCTTTACAAAATCTCAACAGAAATTGTGCTGATCATCGGAATATAAAAATTAATCAGAATTCAACTCAAGAAAAAAAATGTCTGAACTATGAAAATTAATTTTAATCCTCACTAAACAATATCTCTATTCATGTTTAGATAACTTTTACCTGTTAAATATTTATATGTTCATCTTTTGAATCTAGGATAGCCTCAATTGTAACCCACTTCTCAGCATAAACTAGTCAGATCTGTTTCTAATCAGTTTTAGCTTAACCCATTGCTTGACATCACCTTCCCAACTAGTTTTCATATTTGTGGAATCACCTATCGTGATATGTAACTCTCAGAAAATCCATTTTATATTAATTAAATTCAGTAATTTCTTAACAATATATTCAGCACGATTGCGGTCTGGTTCTTTCTCGTATGTGCAATGGCCAATATATAATTTTCTAATTACTTAAAATCATCATAATCATGATTTTTCCACTTCCCTCATTATCTTCACATGTATCTATTTTCTTGCTTTTTAGTCCTCCTTCCATACTGCGACATCCTCTTGATTTTTCTGCCCCTCTGAAAGTTGCATGTTGAATTTGCGTTCTTTCATCTAACGACACCTATAAACATTCCCTTCTTGGTCACCAGATTTACTACCTATCTCGCCCTTGTTCGTAGCAACTGATTTTTAACAGTTCTTTCACATTCTTTAAGGCAGCTCTCTATCTCAATATGATAAAAATTGTGAAATTTTATGTTTTTCAATTTTTGTGGGTCTTATGGTCTGTTTTATTCTCATTTAAATGCTTTAATCCGTTTCTTGCTAAGTTTCTTAATTTTTGAGCAAATATTTTTTTCGAAGAGAATGTCACCTGTCAAGCCCTTAGTGAGTGAACTTCAGATGCATTTTCCCGTTCTGGGAACAACTGTGAAAACGAGAGCTTCGAGAAGCCTTCTCGTAGGCCGAGGTGGATATGGGAACGGTCCGAATATTTTGAAGAGTTCGATGAAAGAGCGAATCAAGCGAGATCAATGTCGCATACCAAAGATGACAAGACTACATGTTTTGGAGCTACTTGAAGACCAATTGGAATCTCCAAGTTTACTTCTTAGTTAATCATTCACGAAATTAGCATTTCGATAATTTGATACATACGTGCCTTGAAAATAACAATGTTATCTAACAATTGGTGTTTTGTAGGTTATGTTTACATGATCCCATAGTTAGTCTCAACTTCGAAGTTTAGGCCCTTACATTCAGTAATTTTTATTGCATTTCCTTTTCCACCTAAACTTAACCATCTCTACAATTTATTTAATGTTATTTATATTTTATCCTGTAATTCGTTGCTTCAAAATTGTGTTAAATGTTATCCCACGCTTCAGTTTTTGTCGGTTTGTTGTTACATTTGTAACTTTATTTTCTATAATAGAAATGCACTTTCTCATACATTTGATGAGCACATCATTATCCGGAGATAAATATTTTGCAATTCTCTCTCTTTTCCCCATTACGAAAAATCAATAAAAACAACCCCTTTACACCAAAGTATGCAAAGCAGAACCAAAACAAACAAGGTTACTTATAGTCACGGCCTGATTCACCAGACTCCAGCATTTCCAACCAAGTCTCGGATGCATTTAAGTTATGCTTCACTAAACATTGCTTTAAGAAGGATGATGAAACAACGAATAACAAAGCACGTCTTAAAACGCGTCTTAAAATTAAATATGACTTTGCTAAGTCACTTAAAAAGTTTTTGGTAAAACCGGCCGTTAGAGCTTGTCCCGGCTGGGGCGGTGCTCTGCTGGTGGGAGGTACCTGGTCGGGGAAAACCTCGCTAGACGACCAGTATGTTGGCACAGATCTCAGAATCCAGCGAGGAAAGATCACTACCACATCTCGAGGAAACATGCACTACACTTTCAGGAATAATGACCTTAGCAGTTGACGCGCCATGAATCACTAATAAATTAATCAATCGCATGACATCAGCTGTGTCGAAGAAGGGAATAAAATAATTCAATCGGGACACGAGTATGAGAATGAGGATAGACATAAATCAAAAGAAAATATTTTTTACATTTTCGCCTAGTTTCGTCCAAAGAGAAAGTTTTGTAATTGGGCGCTGAAGAGCGTAAAGTTTTCAACAGAAAATTTGAGATGGCAATCTTATTCCTAATAAGAATGGGCGTAGTGAATTACTTCCTCTAACACGGTATGTTGTCAGAAACAATGTTTTGTAGGTCCTACACACTGAACAATCGATCGATGGCTTAAGTCTTTCCGTCCAACCGATCCGTCTTACCGATCGTCAATTCGTAAATCGTTCGTTCCTTTGTTAGTCAATTACATATCATACATATGCATCAATTACTACATTTTTGTATGAATGCTTCAAAGTATCAACAAAATCATTAATACATAATCTGACCAATTCTTGCCGTCAGTTTTCCAGGACAAATATTCAAGAATGTATACGGTGGTTAATTTCATGAGAAAGGACTGCTGAATATTGCTGAAGTTTGTCAATAGCTTATTAATGTTTTCAAAGGAAGTATGAAAGTTACTACATGATTTTAATTCAGCTGTATATGTGAAAAAATATTAATCACATAGTCATTGAAACCAAACTTGATTATTGGAAATATGAAAATTAAGTTCTCGAGTTTAATATTCAGCGAATCTTGTGTGAATCCACAATGTTCATAAAAGGTAATGGAGATAACATGTACAAAATATTCTTGCTCTTTTCTGCCTACCTATTCCGTGCACGAAAAAGGCATCAAAAATGTTTCAAGATTTTTTCCTACGAGATTGGTTTCCTGAAAATTTTTAATTTGGTCAAATCCTGTGGTAAGAGCGTTCTAACGGTTTAACCCACATTATTACGCAAGGAATTAACGACGCAATGACCACAAGGCGGAAGTAGCAAATACGGTTGCACCGCAAGCAGGAGGAGAGAAGGGCGTTGGTCGGTAGTCGTTGGAGTTGGCAATGATGGCGATGGTGACTGCGGGGGGCACGGAGATGGAGGTGGGTATGGCTGCTGAAGACGGTGGAGATGGCGACGGAAGCAGCGACGGCGGAGGTTGTGGCGACGCTGACGGCCATGCGGTTGCACGGGAGGGGGAGGAAAAGAAGAAGTGAGCGTAAAAAAGGATCGTGTCTGGGAAGAACAAGAGCGCATTCGTCGTCTTGTAGTCATTGCAGTCGCCTCGCCGAACTTGCCCATTCATCTGACGAAGAGTGACGTCTGCTATACGGTCATGATCTTCGCAGCAGTAAGTCTCGTTTTTGCAGCAAGCATAATGGTGAGTTCTTAAGCTTTAACCGCATTCTTTGTTATCTCCCAATCCGATGTCAGGCAATGATTAATGATCTCGAACAAATCCTTTTGTTGGGAAGGATACTGCAATGTTCCCTTACAAATTCATTCGTTAATCATTAACCTGCAATGATCTCTCCACACTTTTCTGAACTTTTCAATGTATTACCGCAGTTCTGTATTCGTTCTTCCATATGCTCTATAGTTTTGAAAAAGTAGGTTTTTACGCTCTTCCTAAACTGCAATATTCCGCCTAACTGTAATGAGTTCTTCTTGGTCACTTTTTGACAAATTATCACTAATAATTATGTAATATATTTCTATATATTGCGTTTGTTTTATACAAAATAGTATCTAAACTTGTATCCTTCGATCAGCAAAATGCTCCTGAACACATGATTTTCCGGAAGTACCATCCATGCACACTGCACACTGCCAATAAAATATTCTTGTGTAACACTACAAAAAATTAAATATTTTAACAAAATCAGCTCTCATTAATACTGGAAAAACATAGTGTGGAATATACGATACACAATACAACAAGTTCTTTACATATCAAGGATATCAAAAACTTTGCTGTTCCATAAAGCAACACGTGAAAAGCAAATACTTCATGTCTGTCTGTCTCTTCCTAGGAGCTTTGCTGTCTTATGACGTCATATGTGTCGTAAGTAGTGACGAACTAAGTATGAGAATTCAGTCGGTACACGCAGTGCGAGTATAGGTGCAATAACACAATTATATATTTACATTTTTTAAATTCAAGTCGAAAGTGTTTCATTGTTGGATTTTTCCCGAGTTCCAGTGTATTGAACGAAATCACTGATACTTTCTGTCTGGTTGGAAGATGCATATTTTCTTTGTATTTCTTCAAAATTACTTTATCAATTAATTAGGGCATCCAGTGATCAATTCAGTTTCATAAAAAGGTGAGGATTCTTGATATTGCTGATACCTACTGCAATACGACACTATGGAATTGCTTCCACGAACAACTCACCTACATTCAGAAAATATTGTTGCAAAATTTTCCGCTCATTAGAAATTAGTAATAAAGATACTATGTATTAAATAAATGAAGATTTTATAAATTCGATCTTTTCTTTTTTTAGAAATTAACGGGCATTTTCAGAAGTTTTGTCTGAAATTTTCTCCAACTTGTGTGTTAATTTACAACTCATTTGGGAGCTAATTGGTAACAGATAATGCATCAAAATTTGTTGGAATTGAATTCATCAGTAATGGAATATCTATAGGAACTGAGAGGAGAAATTACCATGGTAATGATTTAATACAAAAACGTTTTTAAAATAGCTGCTTTCAATTAAAAAATACGTTTGAAGATTGAAGGGCACACACTGATCAATCCACATTCATAAAAATGATGCAAGGAGAGTTGACATTGCAGGTACCATCTGGAATATGACGTCATTATGGAATTGCTTTCACGAACTACTCACCTACTTCCAGAAACCAACGTTCTTGCAAAATTTTCCTACTACCCAACATTCTTGCAAAATTTTCCGCTACACGTGCAAGCTTTGGAATACGTTAATTTTGCCTTCTTAATGTTTGAATTTTAAACATGTAAAATAGGATTTTGGTTCATTCCTGATACTCATCTACAAGTAGTTATTTTGTGAGGTTAGTTTCTGAAAGACTCATCAGATCACTTTTACATCACTTCCTTTCAGTGGTTTCCAGAGTCGCGAGAGAAAGAAATTGCTCATTTATTGGTGTAACGGAAATAAGCTCTGGTTAACCTCAGAAATCAGATTCCATGATATCTCACATATGAAATAACAGCAATGAGTGAATTCTTTTTTATATTTCTTTACCCTTTGTATAACACAAGTTACTATAAGTGTAGAGAGATTACTCTAAGAAGGGACCACTTTGACAGCTACCACACCTTTGTTTTAAGGTTAAAGATTGTTACGATTCCTCTCTATACCTACCTTTTCCGGCATTGACTTCCCATTTCCAGGGATTTCTGTACAATGTTTTGTAACAGGTGTTAGGACATCCATTTTGAAAGTGAAGAGACGGCAAGCACCATGTATGATTGCCATATTTTACACAATATTTTCTGTTAATCAAGCCAGTAAATATTGATAATAATTTTGAAAGGAGGGAGAGGGATCTCACAATCACCCTGAATAGTTCATGTTCGGAATTCCCAAATACACTGGAATTTGAACCAAGCTCCTTCAGATCAGATACGTATCCCCTCATCACCATATTCATATTCTCAGCATATACATTTTTTGCATACAATGAGAAAGGTGAAGAATGAACATGTTTAGAATAAAAACTGAAATTGTTTGGTAGCTCACACTGTACCCTTCGGACAATACGTTCCACACATATTCGAATTCAACGAATGTCTGCTGTTAATAAAGATATGAACAAGACTTAAAAGTACTAGGAGCAAAAGATGAAATAGAAAACAATACATTTTGATTTAGGAAAATGATTCATAAACAAGTTAACAAACATCTTAGTTACTCACGTCGCACAATCCATTAAACTTTAAAATTTCATTAATATTAATTTCAGGCTTTATGAATTTTTTAAAAATTTTGTATCGAGGGTTTTATGTTGCATTACTTGCAGATTTTACATTTTTGAGCCACTTTCAGCAATTTAGATTGCGATACAATGTTTTCTCCCGATAATATACGAGATTAGACTGTGAGGACGATGAATCTACGAGTGAATCTAATAACAAGAAAAAGCACCTATTTGAATTGATGTTTCCGGGCTCGTCAACTACAATGGTCATTGGCCTCATTAGTGTACTGAATATTTTATCCGGTGAATATTATACAGGTTGAGGCGCCTAAGATGCCCACAGCAAGTATCTTCGAAACGGTTTGAGGTATTGGGATGAGGTTTATGCCAAGTTGTTGCAAGTAATGGGGGAAATAACATATTCAATTTTCTTGTTTGTGAGTTTTGTAATTTTGAAGATATCGACACAACTTCGATTTTTAAAATGGAGGTATGTATTTTTTCACTATCATTCTAAAGTTCTCAAAGAGACGAATACAATGATATAAGTATTCATATTATTCGGAGGGAAAATGTAGATGAATATGTTATTTCCCCCATTACTTGCAATAACTTGGCGTAAACCTCATCCCAATACCTCAAACCGTTTCGAAGATACTTGCTGTGGGCATCTTAGGCGCCTCAACCTGTATATGGCGCCCCTGCTGGATAGTGAGAATCCGGTGAGTCCGGTTCATCCCCGCCGCGTAGTGAGAGCTGACCGAAACGTCGGTTTGCGAGGGATTCCTCCTCCAGGTGTCTCTCCCAGCGAGGTACTACAACCTCCGGATCAAGCTCTAAACTCCCGACTGATCCCCCGGCATGTATGGTAGAGTACGTAAATGTGAGTAAAGAGGAAGTATAGATCCGAATAACATTATCAGGTATAGAATTTCAAGGATAAGAAGTATCAACCACAATAGTAGCCAATACTATTCAATAGTAGTCAACAATAGTAATACAATAGTAGTTCATAATAGTAGACAACTACTATTGTGGTTGATACCTCTTTATCCTCGAAATTCTATCATAGAGTACCACAAGATCTCTGCTGCCACCACAGAATTTAATATCAGGTTTGTTTGCTGTCGTATGAATTATCTTCATTTGATGAACATACAGTATTGTACAATCTTACAGGTTTTGGTGAGTATTGGTACCACAGAATATAATGCAAAGTTAGCACTGCTAACATTCCCCTAGAGCCATTCCTACTTCGAATGTATACATCCAAGTTTGTATCTTGATTTGTAATTGGGTATTTGTATTGATGCAGATCGAACCTGCAAATGGATCACGATTTTCAAGATGCCAAGTAGAGGGCATCTCTTCATCTACATTTGTAGAACAAGGTGAGTATAGAAACGGAAAAAGTACGTATCACTGAGAATTGCATGCGCTGGAGTAATTTCGTAACTAACAGATATTTTGTAATCAGTATAAATTGAACGTTTGGTTCAGTTTCGAATAACACTTTCATTAGCAGAGCAAAACAAAACTACACTACGTAAGATAAATTTAAAAATGTTTTCCATCACTACAGAGAATTTAGAAATCTTACCAATGTTCTAAAAAATTGCACTACTAAACAGCCAAGAATAATTTACGCGTTTTTTTTAATTTTCAAAGCACTTTCCGATATCCACAAAAATAACTATTTTTGTCCTTTTCATTCAAACGGTTTATTTTCAATGTGACCAAACACGTATTAGTTTTTGCGCTTAGACCAACTGAGAAACTCGCATCCGCGACGAATTAACAGACTAAAGAAACCCCCGACCGGAAATTCTCAAATTAACATGACCACATAAACTGATGGGGAACAAAAACACTAGAAATATTCCGAGTGTTTAAATGTTAGAAACTAAAAGGAAACAGCAATTTTGTGGTTAAGACAATTATGATCTTATTAATATTACGGATGTATGTGGGTGTGTATGTATATTGTTCCACAATAACTTTTGTGTGTGTGTGTGTGAGGGAGAGAGAGAGAGAGAGAGACAGACAGACAGACGAGAGAGAATGAGAAATCAAAGGAAGAGGGGAAGGGGAGAGATGAAATGGGGAAAAGAGAGGAGGAAGATGGGAAGAAAAGAAGGGGAGGGAAGAAAGGAAGGGTTAGGATAAGAAAGAAAATAGAGAAATGTCAGACAAAGAAGGGAGGGAAGAAAATGTAATAAAGAAGTTTAACTCGTTGAATGATCAAGGTGTGTTAACGATTTATCAAATTGGGTTTTTATATTATGACAAGTGTGTGTGTTAGAACATTTGTGTCGATAATATTCGCATCATTTGATTCGGGGTTGCGCTCAGAACTGGAAACATTGTGAACATTTATGAGTGAAACGAATTTACTTACTAAACATTGGCTTGTTTTTAACCTCGCAAGACCTTGAAGTTGCATCTCTAAAAGAATAGTAATAAAGTTCGAATATGGTAGAGCGTAAACAGGCGTTGGAGTTCTGAGTTCAGTTTGTGTCTGTCGCTCTGAGCAGAAGACGGCCACTGCCTGTCGGACTGCGGTGAACGACAAGTGGGAGACGGAGATAGGGCGCTCCTACTGCCAAGTGCGCCCCGTCCTCGTGGCCCTCAACGCAGACCTCAATCACTCGGTGAGTATACCCTGCCCTGCATACTCAGCGGCTAGATCGCATTATACCACATGAGCGTCTCTGGTATGTAAAATTGGAGGGGGAGGGGATAATGGAAAGAAAGAGTTCTTCCATGAAATTTAAATATATGACAATATCGGACCTCCATATATAGAACTTCTACATTTCGAAATTCTCTATCAATCGAATATTTTTTCTGTCCCTGAAAATTCAATTTAAAAACCTTTCTATAAATCGAATTTTTTCTCTATATATGGAACTCATTTTTTGACTTCACTATTTTTTGTGAAATAAAAATGTTCAGTACATATTATAAATTATGTTTCTAAAATTATAGTATTGTTTAATTAGTGAGGAGAATATTACTACCTCGGAAAATATAACTTCCTTCTGGACATTTGTACAATTAAATAAATGTTTATACCCTTTCAAAGTTGAGTTCTCAGCTTTCTCATGAAGGCCACTCACTTCCTGCCTATCTCTCCCTGAGGAACCTTGTCAGTCGTAGAAATGCGTACACCAAAGCGATCTGAAAGTCAATCGCGTGCCACTTCGTTTAATCGCCCTGTCCTACGATGCTAGTTCGTTAGTTCAGCGCAGGTTCAGTTGGCTGTTACGTGCTGAAGAAGAGCGTTCGAAATGTCGAAACGAGAATCCCTTACTGATACAGAAAAAAATAATTTCGTGTTCCTACTTATAAATGAATGATTAAAACATTTGTAATAATTTGAATGATTAAAACATAACAAACGTATGAATGATTAGAACATTTGTAATAATTTAATGTTTGAATTTTCCACTTTTTCCAAATTTTCCAAAACTGTTTTAACAGCATTTGCTAAAATTTCGTAATAATTTCTTTATATCGAAGTTTCCATATATCGAATATTATTGAAGGAACCATCAGATTCGATTATGGAGGTGTTCCTGTGTATAAAGTTATGACGTAGCTATTCATGGATACAAAAATAATACACCCTGACGGCATATAGACGATGGCGTCGGTGATTACAGCAGTATTGACAGTAAGCAATTAGCTTATGTGATAGCGTATGTGATTAAATAAAAAGTTGGATGGTGCTCGATAAATTCATGACAAACGTTATTCTTAATTACTAATATGTCCCAGCTACAGATTTCGAGGCAGTGTTTCCATTTCATATTTACCTGCAGTGCTTGTGGGCTTATAACGTCTATATTATACTATCTAGACATTCATTTGCAGGGGCGACCACAGGAAACCAGGGGCCTGGGGTCGTTGATCCGCGGGGGCCCCTCATTTCAAACAAATCATTCCCTCCTCCCCCAATTCATAAACAGAATTCATTTACCATAGATCAGGCTTAATTTGAAGTGCTAAATTTGGATTAAAGATGCATATATTTTTTATTTCTTTTGAATAGAAAAAAATTCGGGGCCCCAATTAATTCGGGGCCTGAGGCAAGTTGCGCCAGCTGATTCCCCTTCTGGTTGCCCCTGCTCATTTGACACACTGTTATGTATGCAACTGAAAGAGATGCATACGATGCATAAGACAAATGCACGAAATAACGTTAACTACTTACGAAATTGGCTTGCTATTTGGAGCTAGGGATTGGCATTATTCAATAATTTAATATTGAGAAAGAAGTCATCTGACAAAGAAGTTTTGTATATGAATGTTGGATACTTTATTATTTCAATTATTCATATTATTTTGAATTTAATTTGCACGTGATTCTTAATTTGCGGAATTTGCGGAATTTAATTTGCGGTTTTTTTAATTTTTAATTTGCGGAAATGATCATCGATGTGCTCTTGCAATCTAAATCATGTTTGTGGATTATCAGATTCGATTTTTTTAAATCTTGATTTTATTCAAAGAATTTTATTCTAGAATTAAGATTAATTAGAAATTTTAAATTATTGATTATTGTTTGTTCTTTCTACTAGATTCGCTGTGTATTATATGTTTAGTGGGGTAGATGTTGACCCATGCTTAAGAGTAATTTTAGGTACTGATCTAAATCACAATGTTTTCCTAACTAAAGTTATACTCGAAATTTTAAAAATAAAGTTGAAAACAATGGGCAATTGCAGCAAACTCTGACGATGAAATACAATTATTCCTTTTTAAATTGAAAATGAACTTTCCCTTTAAGAAGGATGTTGCCAGAAACTAATTAGTAACATCGAAAGGCACGTTGAGGTTGATATTGCGACTTCATATTAAGATATATTAATTGCCTCTAAAATATTGAATATTACAAATTCATTTTTATAACTAGTTGTTTTTTATAAATTAAGGAACTTATTATTCACTACTATGACGTAACTTATTCCTTCCTGTCCTCGAATTTGCAGTACAAATCCTACAATAAAATCAAAATTTTCATAAGACAAAGGACGAGCTATATAGTATCTCTCAAATGACCCTCTGTTACTAATCACTTATTTAAGGGCTGGAAAGAACTGACCAATGTTGGTGCTGACCCGTTGTTCTTTTGCAGTACCATCCATCCGTGGTTCAGGTTGAGCGCTGTGCTGGTGGCTGCGGGAGGACTACTTGTGTAGCCACCCGAACCAAGAAACGGCGAGTACAGGTACGTCCTACCAAAACTAGTGGGAATGCGCGGCATACAGACATTTTTCCTCCATTTACTGTTATTACTCAACAAATGAAGGGACAAATTTCATTGAGTAAGAAATCCCTTGCTTTAGTATTGGAGGTGAATTACTTTCGAAAATTCTTGAACGTTTGCAAGTTACAACATTTCAGAAATTTTAATGAAGGTATGAACCATACCATATTTAAAAATACTTCCTTTTCATTGAGCAAAATGTTTGTTTTAATTTGCGGAAATTGTTAACATGTCATACATGTCATATTCATATTAAGTACACCCCAAAATTAAAATATAATTAACCTCTGAACAGCATCAACTAGATCTTTCTCCTGATGTGCTACCAAGTTTCAGCTCAAAATCTTCTAATCTGTCAGAGCTATGCGCGACACATACGAAGCGCATCTAGGAAGTAAATTTCCCTAGATCGCTATCAAAAAGAAAGCATCATTTCATAGAAAAACTTTATTTTAGCAAATAAAGCACGTCTTGCAATATTTTTTCACACAATCATCACCCACAATGAGACATTTGTCGCTTATTTCAGGGGGTGCTCATTCAGCTGCGCAGTGGAATACATTTTGGTCGACGTGCGCATGACGTCACAGTCGAGAAAGTTAAAGCAATATGTCATTTGAAATACTGATACGTGTTTGTTGCTTGGGGTTTGGTCGCGATTTGTAAAGTATTGGTGATGCCGAAAATATACATGATCGGGACTTAGATTATACAACATTAACATCAACCAAGTTGTTTTAGAGTGTCAGTAAAAAAGACGATGTTTTGGTGTGCGTGTTTGTGACATGTGTTACATTCTGTGAACATGCAGAATTGTGCAGTGTCAGTTTGTGAAAACTACAATCAAAAAACTAAAGGAAGTGATGAAAATGGATTCACGTTTTCAAACGCGCAGACTCATTTAATGTAGTCTTACAACATACCACTATATACAGTCCCCATTTTAAGAAAGACGATTACTTGCGAGATTTGCAATCAAAACTGCGGGGAAATTAAACTATACGCAAAATTGAACCCTGCGCAAATCAATGTGTTTTGGAGGGATCGTCAAAAAGTTAATCTTGCTAATCAACTACTGTATAATCATGTTGCTCAGGCAAAATCTTTCATCAAGCCTCATGAGCAAGAAATATCTAATTTTATTAATTCAGTTAATGTTTTTGACGTAATGAATTAAAGTGCTCTGATATCTGGAGATCGTCCTATTGCTAATGTTTTTTGGAATGCAAATGCAAGCTCACGAACAATTATTGAAAACATTTTGAGCAGTTTGTGAGATTACGCGGTTTGGAAACACCTTACTTCGATTCCAAAAAGGATTCCGTTTCAATTCGTTCTTCGATTTCTTGTCACCAAAAAATTGAAAACACTTACATCAAATACATTCTTACATCTAGATTCAATCATTACTGCGTGGAAAATTTGTTTTCTCAATTCTCAGGTAAGCGCAATAGCATGAACACGACCCTCTCCCTGTTGAATATAAACGTCATCCAAAATCACATGTTATTGCTCTTGTGTATAATGAACAAATGGAGATAGTTTCTTAGAAAAATTGTCTCGGGATGGTTTGATTGTCCTAACAAATAATAGGTTAAATGCAATAAAAAGAGTTTGAACTTATATTTTCATAATTTAGTGGACAGCATAGTGTATGTAAAGACCGTATTGGGCTTTTATC
This sequence comes from Acheta domesticus, assembly GCA_031308135.1. NCBI lineage: Eukaryota > Metazoa > Arthropoda > Insecta > Orthoptera > Gryllidae > Acheta > Acheta domesticus. The sequence continues at coordinate 2,005,959 of JAHLJT010008756.1, forward strand.
TTTGAATCCTCAAGTGGTACAGTTATATGCAACGACAAGGATATTTATTAGGATATGACATTTTAATATTGAAGCAAAAGCAAGATCTGCTGAACTTCACAATCCAAAGTCAAAAACGAAGCAGGTTTGAATTTATTGTTTCAAAACAAAGTTAAGGTATACGTTCATTTTTTTCTTTTCTTGTTTCCGTATTCTGCAATATTTTTCGGAATAACTAGGGGTTATTGAATTCCATAAAACGTAATGTGATTTCGAACTGTTCAAGTAACGGGTTAAGACAAAGGTAAATGTAAATCATGTATGAGCCAATTACATCTTAAGTACAGTTTAAAATACCCTACAGAGCGCTATTAGAAACATTTCTAGCTGGATTAACACCCACTTCAAAAAGCTCCTTTCTGAAAACTAGATAATTTATTTAAGATATCATAGTTCGTTCTTTATTCTGAATAAATATTAATTCTTCTGTTATTAGCGTTATTTGACGTTGTCTTCAAGCTGCTGCATGGGCGCGACGGCGATTTGTTCTCGATAGTGACGTCATGCGCAGAAGCCATTGCGCATCCACCCATTTCGCTCTACCTCTTATTCTAGGTACCTTGCATTTGTCGTACCTTGGACGTAGACTAAGGATGTACAATTGTACATCTTTACTCTATGCCTTGGGATCAATATTTGTATACCCGTGTCGTAGAAATTTACCTCTTCGACCAGGTACGAGTGTTCACACATCAACGTCTTTGTCGTGGTCTCCACGGCCATCATTTTCTTCTCCCTATGGCATTACAATCCTATTCGAAGTCCACATCCGCGTACCCACAATCCTGCCGGAGACTTTATAGATCACGGGCTACTGCTCCCCCACTCGCACACACGGAGATTTTTTCAAATGAATATTCTAATAGCAATGATGATTCAAAGACGTAGTTCAATTTGAGGCCAAGCAAAAATTAAACTAAATATTTCAATTTTCGAGGATACTCGACACAAATAAGCAACAAAAGTCGGTTTCTTGCTGGGTTGACGTTTTAGGGTAGTCACATTTTCTCTTAGTATGCACAACGTTTGAGGCAGATCAACGTCAGGCAATTCTGAAGGCTGTTTGGAATTAAAATTCTAAAAAACACAACACATTCTTTGTGATACATAGCCGCATGAAGAATTTTTTTCGTCCGAAATGAAAAATTACTGTTCATTGGGTAAGGTTATTTCAAATAAGTCTTTTAAATACATTGCAGTTGTATAGTTACACATGTCCTAACCAATGAGTATGCTATGATATGGTTAGCATAGAACACACTCACGATTTAGCTTAGAATACACTACATTATTATCTTCGTTCTCTAGCTCGACTTTATAACCTGCAAAATACGACGCAAATCTTCGGATTTTTAAATTATAATACTTTTAAAATAAGTTAATTCCTTCTCAAGGTTTGCTTTATCTAGGTGACCCGCACCCACGTGGGTGGTACCACCAAATGCGGTACAGTGGAGGTGTTGGAGCACGTTCAATGCGACTGCGTGGACGCAGGTGATGTGAGAAATGTCAGGTGAGTGCTCCCTCTCTTTTTCTCTTTACGAAAAACTAGTTATCGTGTGATTCGAATCGAACTCATCACCGCTATTACTAAAGTTGTAAATGAAAGTTTCTAATTTAGATAAGTGACTTCCCAACAAAAAAAAGAAATTCAAAACTGTAACAAACTATACTTATGAAAATCTAAGTAAATACATGTTTCCTCCTTTGATTATTTCCTGTTTTCAGACGCGTCCACTGCTGGCTGTCATTATTCCCTTTTGTTTAGTGAATGTTATATCCAAAGACATTGTAATAGTATACTAGACCCACGCACCGCGCTAGTGTAGCGTTGCAAATTGAATGCAGCCATGTTCGGGGCAAGCATGTGGACACCAAGTCGTATTGGTGTCGTATATCATTATTTGTGACCCTTTTGTGGAAGGGGAAGATTCTATAGAGGAAAAAGTAAAATTGTGAAGCAGTACGAGTGTACTAATCGTGCGACGAAAGCCTGCGTGGTGTAATTTCACAAGTGCATCGTTTAATTATGTGATGTAACCTATTGAACGTGCTGGTAACTAATTAATACGGTGTTCGTGAATAACAAAAAAAATCGATGGATTTGTTACTGCACTTAAAGAAACATTAGTTTAACTGTGAAAGTAACCACTTTTTGTAGATAACTTGCCATTTCTCCAGAGTAGATATTTCCTAAATTCGAACCTAATACATTAATATCGAGATTTGTATAGAGGTTGATGGAATCATCAAGAACTCGTATATTTTAATACCAATGCACATGGCCATTTAATCCAAGTATTTGCGTGCCCTGTACGGAACTTTATGTATCGAAAGTGTATAAAAATTACTTAAGTTTATAATTTAGTAAAGAATTCAAAAAATTTAGCGTAATATAATTTACCCTTTTACTGAAAAAAAGATGCAGAATTGGTCAAGATATACAATTTTGAATAGAGCTTGGATTAAAGGAGTACACTTTAAAAATGAGAACGAAAGTTTCCGAAAGCAGT
>JAHLJT010008756.1:2009510-2068622 GCA_031308135.1 Acheta domesticus
TTTTCTCAATCCTCTTCTAATGCAGTTTCCTACTAACACTAATACCTTTCCTTCCTCAACCTCTCTCTTCTGTTTTCGTCTGTAATCCTTCCCACATTTTTTATATATTTTAGTTTTTGATTTGGTCAGAAACGGTAAAAATTGTATGTGACGTATGGGGAAAGATTATCTGCGCATTTTCTTGAGGCCCAGAATAAAAAAGCGAAATTCTCAACATTGAAAAGTTAGAAACAAGAATTTAGAAAAAAAATATTATTTTAGAAAAATAAAAATTAGAAAAATATTTGTTACCGAGTTATAGAAAATCAATTTCAAACATTGAGAAGAGTTCACGATGTTATACATAACATAAATATTTTCTTGTCCAGGTCACACGCAAAAACGCTATGGGCGTAACCAAGTGCGGCCAAGTGGAGTGGAGGACCATAAGGAATGTGACTGTCTATAAACCAAATGAAACAAGGTAAGTCGCACTGAATAATGTGTTTAATAATGAATATTTTCAAGATACTAATCGATGGTAAATCATTATTTATTAACGTTCAAATGATTCAAATTTTGGCTAATAATAATGTGCTTCCTCTGATAAATTCAATTTTCGATCAATGAATTACATTTTAATATTTCTCTTATTAAATAAAAATACTGATGTGTTCACACAAATACATATGTTGAAGTGTGATAATTTGTTTATGCTCGTTGATAACACTTTTATTAAAATTATGAGTTCTGTTTAAACAATAATTTTAAAAAAATTAATTTAAACTTCCTCACTTTCGTTTACCTCGTGTTAACGAATAATAGCATTTAAATGTAAAGAAATTTGTTGAGAAAATTTCGCTCCAGTGACTCCAATCGTCGCCACTGTCGACTCGGGACATTAAAGTTCCCATTCGAGAGCCAAAACCTTCATTCATTAAAAATGTATAAATCATCATTTACATCGTTATTCTTGACATTATAAACAAATGTATTTTTTTAAAATTATATTATTAATCTAGGCTGAACAATAATGTTATTCTCTTTTAAATTATGTGTCTTATTACTCAGACTGAACGAGACTATAATTTTCAAGTTAATTGATTATTCACGAACGAGGCACGTATGTGTAGTATAATAACTGACGAGCACATAATGATATTAGAGCATTGATCTTTTAGCTAAATATAATTATAAATTAGTAATATCATTTTTATCTCAGAGGTCCTAGGATTGAATGTTTAACAGTTTGGACATAATCGAATGTTTAACATTTTCTAACTGGATATAATATACGAGTTCCGTATAATGAATAATCTATATAATGATTGATATTATTTTGACTTCGGCAGTATTCTTTATTGCAGTTGATATACTAAGCCATACTATCTACTAAAAGAAGTTTTATTACATGCGTATCGGATATAATGATATTGAATGCAATTAATATATTCCGACCACGTAATAAAACAGAGTATTCTAGCGATTGGATAAGATCAAACAATTGTTAACGACTCAGAATTTTAGTTTATGACTAATACAATTAACAAACATTGCAATTATTCCATTTGTTAATGCCTCCTGGACGTCACTGCCACAGATCAATGAAAAATTTCGTTTGAGCATACACAATACTTTTTAATTTGCATTGAACCTTTTTTTTACGTTCTTGTGCTCTAAAAATAAAGAAAATTATGTAATGCTGCCGAAAATCGATGTCGAGGTTTTGAGAGAGATCCCTAATGCCGAGAAAATGTTTGTTTAAAAAAGGTTTTCCTATGAGCAGTGCCTAAACCGTACACAGTACCGTATACAGTGTCTAAACCCCATATGAATATTCCCCGACTGATTTGGCCAAACTCAAAGCCGAGGGCATTTGACGTTTTTTTTTTTAATTTCTTAGGAGTACTTTATATGACGTACAAAAAACATTTTCAACGTCTTCTCAAAACTGACTCGAAATTTCTGGTGATGCAGGCCTGCTTTGCACCAGTGCCAGCCAGCGGTTCCGGAGCAGACATCGGCCGGGCTTCCTCTAGTCGCCCATGGGGCGCGTTCCCTGCAACGCCCACCCCGTGAGACCCGCCTGCCGTCGCCCGCCCACAGCTCCGGCCTCCGCCGGCGACGCTGCAGGCGCCGAGCTGACGAAGGGCGGAACCCGTTCGAGCTTTGAAACCTCAAGTGCCGATGGGTGGGATGAGATTTGATGAATCGTGCCATATACTTGCAATTACGTGTTTCTTCTGTTTAAGTGGAACAAATAATTACCAGGGAAATAATAGCAGATTCATTTGTATATTCATGATGATTTTGTACAACTTTAATTTATTTAATTAAATTCTTTTGTAGTTAGATAATCAGATTTTTTCTTGTCAGATCAGTGTGGAATGTACTTAGTAGTTTACGATAACTACATACGTTTACATTCTTTCTTAGAAATTTTTTTTTTGAAAATTCCGGAATTGAAAAGTAAACAAAAATAATGTAAGATTATGTTTTAGCAGCAATCAATTTGTCAGATACATAGAAGACAATGTTATGTTACGCACGATTGTATATTTTCAAAATAATACTATGTAATACGATTACAGCTTTGAACTATATTTTTAAATACTCTGAGTTATGAAAATCTATGTTAGACCACTTTATATTGTCTGAGACGAAAACTAATAATAAAACAACAACGCTAATGAAAGTTGTATTTAAATTCTTTTAAATTATGATTTCTTATTTATTTAAATTTAAATTAACTTACGGCTACGGCACGGCCCAAATTGCATATTGCATGATCTATTTATTATTCGTAATCGAAGTTGAAAAGTATACTAATGCAAGTAAAATGTTGCTTTTGGTCGTTCCTGGCAATATTACGCTTCGTACTGGTTCCCTTTCGCTCCTGCTGTGGCGGACGTCCTCCTTTGTACAAAGAAGCTGCGCCGGGCCACGGCCCGCGCTCTTCCATCCTTACTTTAAGAGACTTGCTGTTATTGGTAATGTTTATCGATAAATGATAATTTGTATCCCGTGGTTTCATTGCGTTCTGCCAAAACCAATTTCCTATTCTTTTCCTCTAAGGACTCCTTTTATCCTAAGGGTTTACAGCATTTGTTAATTAATCTCTTTTGTTTTCTTTAGTCTTATTCCTCATCTAAACTTCGGATTATGTTTAATATCCTCCTCACCTCCCTTACTCTCTCATCTACATCTAATTATTTTATTAAATATGTATTACTTCATCAAACCATAATATTTGTTTAGTCCCTACCCCTGGCTTTCGCACTGCTATAGGAGGGTGCCCTCTGGTAAGAAGATATCAAAATCTTCTCTGCTTCTTTTCTGATACACATCCTGTTAATGTATGTATGCAAACACATAAATTACATTCTTTTTATTTGTTGCGACAAACTATCCACATTAGTCTCATTCTTTATTTGAGATTGTAGAGTAACACTTTTTCGTCTTTCTCTCACTCCTTTAGTATTCCCTTTAACACTCCGTCACTCACGCCGTTGGACAGAATCAAATAGAAGTTTCTTAAAGGAATGTTAGCCTTCCACGAATAAAACAATGCTTATGTTCCTCTAACGGTGTCTGAGAAGGGATCGATGAACTTTTCATCTCTGTTATGCACTGTGTCCTCCATACCCTGAAGTAAAATCGTTGTGCCTGTGACAGAATGACAGAATTCAACATGCGAGTACTGGCGTACGAAACGTGTTCTTGCATACGTGATCAAGATTTTTTTCTGCAGTATTAGAAAGTTTAATACTTCAAATGTGTTTATGCATTTCTCTTCGTTATTGTACAAAAATGTAAATATTAAAAGATGTAGATAACTAAATAATGCGGGCTTTGGACGCTTGAGTTCTCGTGCTATGAATGGCCGCGCGAGTGACGGAATTATAATACTAGCTTCAGATATGGTTTGCAATTATTTATTGTTTCTTTCCATTGTATATTGAATATAACAGAAGCACATATAAACAATAAAAGTGTATTAATCACAAAATAAAGAAAGAAAACTTCATAATGGGTGTGTTGGACGAAATCCAACTCGCAAGTACTACTCGTGTTACGAATGACCGCGCGAGTGACGGAATGTTAATAAACTGCGAGTTATCGCAGAAAGTAATAAGAAGTAATGAAACACTATACTATTAAAATGTTACATTTTTAACATAGTTTAATATTGTTTCATTGCTTGAGCAACGATGATGAGGAATCCACCAATATTCTCAAAATACAATACCGAATTAAGCGAGTGTACAAAAGATATAACTTTAAGTTGATTACTTTCCTGAAATGACTCTTTAACTTACTTAAATCGTCGTTAAATAACTCCTAAACGAAGCGTTCTAGGGAACTAAAATCTAAAATTTGGATGCCGAAGGCCTCAAAGAAACGTTTTCTTACCGCAATCTACAGAATAAGACCTTCGGAACATTCTATTACGTTTTTGCTGGTCCGGCGCTTCTCGATATTACCTCATCTGCTCAGAGACGTACAGAATCTGCAACTAAAAGTGAATGAGAGGGACAGACAGAGACAGTCCGACTGAGACAGGGGCAGAGAGAAACGGAGAGCCAGAGAGAGAGAGAGGGAGGCGACAGAGAGAAAGGGATATGGAAGGGTAGAGAGGGAGATTAAGGGTAGAATGTTTGCCGGGTTCAGCTAGTATGAATATATTTTGGTATGATGTGAATGAACCAAAGCACACTTTAAGAAACATGTAGCATGTAGAGCAGGGATTCCCAACCTTTTTATTCCATCGACCCGTTTAAAACAATGTGTATATATATATATATATATATATATATATATATATATATATATATATAGAGAGAGAGAGAGAGAGAGAGAGAGAGAGAGAGAGAGAGGAGAGAGGGAGAGAGGGAGAGAGAGATAATATACACAGAAAATATATATAGATATATAGTTCTAGAAATATTGCATTCGGATCTCTGGAAATCAGCGAAACATTAGAATGAATTATTAGCGAACATGCCATACGTGTGTGCTACACGAATAGTTGACCGGGCTCGAGAAGGACAGCAAGAGCGAAGAAGAACAGTCTACCGCCGCGGGCGCTATCTTGCTATCCGGCGGAGACGTTCCGCTTCCCTGCACGTGCACTTAACCGCCTGGTCCCGGAAGCACGGCGCTACGGACGCCCAACACCGGAAGAAATAGGGACAACGTACACCAAATACAAAAATGTATTCTAAAACAGAGCACAAACGTTCCAGTAGGATTTTCTTTTGCTACTAAAGATTTTCTTTTCTATTCGGTTATGACGTGGTGAATTGTTCATAATAGCTCTTGTGAATTGCTCTTGTTCGCTACTTCTTCAAGGATCACTTTTTTATTCTTCATAACAATGTAAAAACGTATTATTTTCTTTGAATTTCACTGATTTAGGTGGCTCAAAGCATCAACTGATGTCACTGCAGGGTCTCTCACCGGGAGATTCTAGGGTTTGACAGTGGCAGGATTTTAGACACCATCTATACAGCTAGGTCGAATTCAGCCGCTGTCTGAAGGACAATTCTAGCGGTTGGCTGCTCTGATCGGCACTTTTCCGTGGTTTCTCGTTCAACATCAAATGACGGAGAAGTACCCTAACAAACAGCCACAGACTGCAAACGATCTTTCCTTCCTATTCCTTGTCGAATCCTCAAGTCTTACGTATACACACTTAGACATACACGCGCTACACTACCACACATGTTGTGGAACCAGTCGGGATCTTAGAGCGAGTCCGCCGGGCGGTGCTCCGCTGGTGGGAGATACCCGGGTGGGGCAAAACCCGCTAACCGACGGTAGGTCGGCCCCGGATCTCGCCTACAACGGGGAAGATCACCGCCACCTCGCGGGAAAACACATGCACTACGCTCACAGGAATAATGATCTTATCTGTTAACGCTACAGGAATCATTAATTAATCAAATTCAATGCATTTCTCATCACTGTGAATTTCATTCACTGTTAAATCATTTTACTCACAGTTGTACATAAGTGAAAATTACAATGCATTGTAATTTTTACAAAGTGGATAAACGAAATCCGTATCGTACCTCTTATTTCACTGCTCGATTAGTTATAAAACTCGCATTGCAATAATGCCTTACCGCGCTTATTTCGTAAATATCTATTACATCATCTTCAAATTATCATATTTGTCCTGACGTCTTCTATTCATTAATACATCGTCCACGTCCTTACATCTTTCATTCATTAATATTTTTTCTCAAGCCCAAAAAGTACCAGTGTACTGCCTGATATAACTGCTATTTTAACGTGGCATTAAGATTAGATAACTTCCTATTTGCTTGAAAAATTTTTGAATTTTATTTTGTAAGCCACATAAAAACCTTAATAATCCTAAAAATTATCAACCAAATCTCTTCTACTAGCTTTTTCAAAACTTTTAAAAATAGTCTAAAAAGACTTCAAATAATGTTTGACTGAAAACAATTTGGATTTCATCAAAATTATTCAACCACACCACCCATCACTTATTAAGGGGACACAATCCATGGCTAAGTAATATACCCTAGATTTCTTTTATATATTTCAAAAGCCTTTAAACTAGTAGGGCATTAGGATTTGTTATATAAATTAAATGAAAAGATTTCTCGTATTATTTAAGTTTCCTTATTGACAGAAAATTTAGTTAACATAAATTTAGCCAATACAAATCTTTACAAAATCTCAACAGAAATTGTGCTGATCATCGGAATATAAAATTAATCAGATTCAACTCAAGAAAAAAAATGTCTGAACTATGAAAATAATTTTAATCCTCACTAAACAATATCTCTATTCATGTTTAGATAACTTTTACCTGTTAAATATTTATATGTTCATCTTTTGAATCTAGGATAGCCTCAATTGTAACCCACTTCTCAGCAAAACTAGTCAGATCTGTTTCTAATCAGTTTTAGCTTAACCCATTGCTTGACATCACCTTCCCAACTAGTTTTCATATTTGTGGAATCACCTATCGTGATATGTAACTCTCAGAAAATCCATTTTATATTAATTAAATTCAGTAATTTCTTACAATATATTCAGCACGATTGCGGTCTGGTTCTTTCTCGTATGTGCAATGGCCAATATATAATTTTCTAATTACTTAAAATCATCATAATCATGATTTTTTCCACTTCCCTCATTATCTTCACATGTATCTATTTTCTTGCTTTTAGTCCTCCTTCATACTGCGACATCCTCTTGATTTTTTCTGCCCCTCTGAAAGTTGCATGTTGAATTTGCGTTCTTTCATCTAACGACACCTATAAACATTCCCTTCTTGGTCACCAGATTTACTACCTATCTCGCCCTTGTTCGTAGCAACTGATTTTTAACAGTTCTTTCACATTCTTTAAGGCAGCTCTCTATCTCAATATGATAAAAATTGTGAAATTTTATGTTTTTCAATTTTTGTGGGTCTTATGGTCTGTTTTATTCTCATTTAAATGCTTTAATCCGTTTCTTGCTAAGTTCTTAATTTTTGAGCAAATATTTTTTTCGAAGAGAATGTCACCTGTCAAGCCCTTAGTGAGTGAACTTCAGATGCATTTTCCCGTTCTGGGAACAACTGTGAAAACGAGAGCTTCGAGAAGCCTTCTCGTAGGCCGAGGTGGATATGGGAACGGTCCGAATATTTTGAAGAGTTCGATGAAAGAGCGAATCAAGCGAGATCAATGTCGCATACCAAAGATGACAAGACTACATGTTTTGGAGCTACTTGAAGACCAATTGGAATCTCCAAGTTTACTTCTTAGTTAATCATTCACGAAATTAGCATTTCGATAATTTGATACATACGTGCCTGAAAATAACAATGTTATCTAACAATTGGTGTTTTGTAGGTTATGTTTACATGATCCCATAGTTAGTCTCAACTTCGAAGTTTAGGCCCTTACATTCAGTAATTTTATTGCATTTCCTTTTCCACCTAAACTTAACATCTCTACAATTTATTTAATGTTATTTATATTTTATCCTGTAATTCGTTGCTTCAAAATTGTGTTAAATGTTATCCCACGCTTCAGTTTTTGTCGGTTTGTTGTTACATTTGTAACTTTATTTTCTATAATAGAAATGCACTTTCTCATACATTTGATGAGCACATCATTATCCGGAGATAAATATTTTGCAATTCTCTCTCTTTTCCCCATTACGAAAAATCAATAAAAACAACCCCTTTACACCAAAGTATGCAAAGCAGAACCAAAACAAACAAGGTTACTTATAGTCACGGCCTGATTCACCAGACTCCAGCATTTCCAACCAAGTCTCGGATGCATTAAGTTATGCTTCACTAAACATTGCTTTAAGAAGGATGATGAAACAACGAATAACAAAGCACGTCTTAAACGCGTCTTAAAATTAAATATGACTTTGCTAAGTCACTTAAAAGTTTTTGGTAAAACCGGCCGTTAGAGCTTGTCCCGGCTGGGGCGGTGCTCTGCTGGTGGGAGGTACCTGGTCGGGGAAAACCTCGCTAGACGACCAGTATGTTGGCACAGATCTCAGAATCCAGCGAGGAAAGATCACTACCACATCTCGAGGAAACATGCACTACACTTTCAGGAATAATGACCTTAGCAGTTGACGCGCCATGAATCACTAATAAATTAATCAATCGCATGACATCAGCTGTGTCGAAGAAGGGAATAAAATAATTCAATCGGGACACGAGTATGAGAATGAGGATAGACATAAATCAAAAGAAAATATTTTTTACATTTTCGCCTAGTTTCGTCCAAAGAGAAAGTTTGTAATTGGGCGCTGAAGAGCGTAAAGTTTTCAACAGAAAATTTGAGATGGCAATCTTATTCCTAATAAGAATGGGCGTAGTGAATTACTTCCTCTAACACGGTATGTTGTCAGAAACAATGTTTTGTAGGTCCTACACACTGAACAATCGATCGATGGCTTAAGTCTTTCCGTCCAACCGATCCGTCTTACCGATCGTCAATTCGTAAATCGTTCGTTCCTTTGTTAGTCAAATTACATATCATACATATGCATCATTACTACATTTTTGTTGAATGCTTCAAAGTATCAACAAAATCATTAATACATAATCTGACCAATTCTTGCCGTCAGTTTTCCAGGACAAATATTCAAGAATGTATACGGTGGTTAATTTCATGAGAAAGGACTGCTGAATATTGCTGAAGTTTGTCAATAGCTTATTAATGTTTTCAAAGGAAGTATGAAAGTTACTAAATGATTTTAATTCAGCTGTATATGTGAAAAATATTAATCACATAGTCATTGAAACCAAACTTGATTATTGGAAATATGAAAATTAAGTTCTCGAGTTTAATATTCAGCGAATCTTGTGTGAATCCACAATGTTCATAAAAGGTAATGGAGATAACATGTACAAAATATTCTTGCTCTTTTCTGCCTACCTATTCCGTGCACGAAAAAGGCATCAAAAATGTTTCAAGATTTTTCCTACGAGATTGGTTTCCTGAAAATTTTTAATTTGGTCAATCCTGTGGTAAGAGCGTTCTAACGGTTTAACCCACATTATTACGCAAGGAATTAACGACGCAATGACCACAAGGCGGAAGTAGCAAATACGGTTGCACCGCAAGCAGGAGGAGAGAAGGGCGTTGGTCGGTAGTCGTTGGAGTTGGCAATGATGGCGATGGTGACTGCGGGGGGCACGGAGATGGAGGTGGGTATGGCTGCTGAAGACGGTGGAGATGGCGACGGAAGCAGCGACGGCGGAGGTTGTGGCGACGCTGACGGCCATGCGGTTGCACGGGAGGGGGAGGAAAAGAAGAAGTGAGCGTAAAAAAGGATCGTGTCTGGGAAGAACAAGAGCGCATTCGTCGTCTTGTAGTCATTGCAGTCGCCTCGCCGAACTTGCCCATTCATCTGACGAAGAGTGACGTCTGCTATACGGTCATGATCTTCGCAGCAGTAAGTCTCGTTTTTGCAGCAAGCATAATGGTGAGTTCTTAAGCTTTAACCGCATTCTTTGTTATCTCCCAATCCGATGTCAGGCAATGATTAAGATCCGAACAAATCCTTTTGTTGGGAAGGGTACTGCAATGTTCCCTTACAAATTCATTCGTTAATCATTAACCTGCAATGATCTCTCCACACTTTTCTGAACTTTTCAATGTATTACCGCAGTTCTGTATTCGTTCTTCCATATGCTCTATAGTTTTGAAAAAGTAGTTTTTACGCTCTTCCTAAACTACAATATTCCGCCTAACTGTATGAGTTCTTCTTGGTCACTTTTTGACAAATTATCACTAATAATTATGCAATATATTTCTATATATTGCGTTTGTTTATACAAAATAGTATCTAAACTTGCATCCTTCGACAGCAAAATGCTCCTGAACACATGATTTTCCGGAAGTGCCATCCATGCACACTGCACACTGCCAATAAAATATTCTTGTGTAACACTACAAAAAAATTAAATATTTTAACAAAATCAGCTCTCATTAATACTGGAAAAACATAGTGTGGAATATACGATACACAATACAACAATTCTTTACATATCAAGGATATCAAAAACTTTGCTGTTCCATAAAGCAACACGTGAAAAGCAAATACTTCATGTCTGTCTCTTCCTAGGAGCTTTGCTGTCTTATGACGTCATATGTGTCGTAAGTAGTGACGAACTAAGTATGAGAATTCAGTCGGTACACGCAGTGCGAGTATAGGTGCAATAACACAATTATATATTTACATTTTTTAAATTCAAGTCGAAAGTGTTTCATTGTTGGATTTTCCCGAGTTCCAGTGTATTGAACGAAATCACTGATACTTTTTGTCTGGTTGGAAGATGCATATTTTCTTTGTATTTCTGCAAAATTACTTTATCAATTAATTAGGGCATCCAGTGATCAATTCAGTTTCATAAAAAGGTGAGGATTCTTGATATTGCTGATACCTACTGCAATACGACACTATGGAATTGCTTCCACGAACAACTCACCTACATTCAGAAAATATTGTTGCAAAATTTTCCGCTCATTAGAAATTAGTAATAAAGATACTATGTATTAAATAATGAAGATTTTATAAATTCGATCTTTTCTTTTTTTAGAAATTAACGGGCATTTTCAGAAGTTTTGTCTGAAATTTTCTCCAACTTGTGTGTTAATTTACAACTCATTTGGGAGCTAATTGGTAACAGATAATGCATCAAAATTTGTTGGAATTGAATTCATCAGTAATGGAATATCTATAGGAACTGAGAGGAGAAATTACCATGGTAATGATTTAATACAAAAACGTTTTTAAAATAGCTGCTTTCAATTAAAAAATACGTTTGAAGATTGAAGGGCACACACTGATCAATCCACATTCATAAAAAGATGCAAGGAGAGTTGACATTGCAGGTACCTTCTGGAATATGACGTCATTATGGAATTGCTTTCACGAACTACTCACCTACTTCCAGAAACCCAACGTTCTTGCAAAATTTTCCTACTACCCAACATTCTTGCAAAATTTCCGCTACACGTGCAAGCTTTGGAATACGTTAATTTGCCTTTTAATGTTTGAATTTTAAACATGTAAAATAGGATTTTGGTTCATTCCTGATACTCATCTACAAGTAGTTATTTTGTGAGGTTAGTTTCTGAAAGACTCATCAGATCACTTTTACATCACTTCCTTTCAGTGGTTTCCAGAGTCGCGAGAGAAAGAAATTGCTCATTTATTGGTGTAACGGAAATAAGCTCTGGTTAACCTCAGAAATCAGATTCCATGATATCTCACATATGAAATAACAGCAATGAGTGAATTCTTTTTTATATTTCTTTACCCTTTGTATAACACAAGTTACTATAAGTGTAGAGAGATTACTCTAAGAAGGGACCACTTTGACAGCTACCACACCTTTGTTTTAAGGTTAAAGATTGTTACGATTCCTCTCTATACCTACCTTTTCCGGCATTGACTTCCCATTTCCAGGATTTCTGTACAATGTTTTGTAACAGGTGTTAGGACATCCATTTTGAAAGTGAAGAGACGGCAAGCACCATGTATGATTGCCATATTTTACACAATATTTTCTGTTAATCAAGCCAGTAAATATTGATAATAATTTTGAAAGGAGGGAGAGGGATCTCACAATCACCCTGAATAGTTCATGTTCGGAATTCCCAATACACTGGAATTTGAACCAAGCTCCTTCAGATCAGATACGTATCCCCTCATCACCATATTCATATTCTCAGCATATACATTTTTTGCATACAATGAGAAAGTGAAGAATGAACATGTTTAGAATAAAAACTGAAATTGTTTGGTAGCTCACACTGTACCCTTCGGACAATACGTTCCACACATATTCGAATTCAACGAATGTCTGCTGTTAATAAAGATATGAACAAGACTTAAAAGTACTAGGAGCAAAAGATGAAATAGAAAACAATACATTTTGATTTAGGAAAATGATTCATAAACAAGTTAACAAACATCTTAGTTACTCACGTCGCACAATCCATTAAACTTTAAAATTTCATTAATATTAATTTCAGGCTTTATGAATTTTTTAAAAATTTTGTATCGAGGGTTTATGTTGCATTACTTGCAGATTTTACATTTTTGAGCCACTTTCAGCAATTTAGATTGCGATACAATGTTTCTCCCGATAATATACGAGATTAGACTGTGAGGACGATGAATCTACGAGTGAATCTAATAACAAGAAAAAGCACCTATTTGAATTGATGTTTCCGGGCTCGTCAACTACAATGGTCATTGGCCTCATTAGTGTACTGAATATTTATCCGGTGAATATTATACAGGTTGAGGCGCCTAAGATGCCCACAGCAAGTATCTTCGAAACGGTTTGAGGTATTGGGATGAGGTTTATGCCAAGTTGTTGCAAGTAATGGGGGAAATAACATATTCAATTTTCTTGTTTGTGAGTTTTGTAATTTTGAAGATATCGACACAACTTCGATTTTTAAAATGGAGGTATGTATTTTTTCACTATCATTCTAAAGTTCTCAAAGAGACGAATACAATGATATAAGTATTCATATTATTCGGAGGGAAAATGTAGATGAATATGTTATTTCCCCCATTACTTGCAATAACTGGCGTAAACCTCATCCCAATACCTCAAACCGTTTCGAAGATACTTGCTGTGGGCATCTTAGGCGCCTCAACCTGTATATGGCGCCCCTGCTGGATAGTGAGAATCCGGTGAGTCCGGTTCATCCCCGCCGCGTAGTGAGAGCTGACCGAAACGTCGGTTTGCGAGGGATTCCTCCTCCAGGTGTCTCTCCCAGCGAGGTACTACAACCTCCGGATCAAGCTCTAAACTCCCGACTGATCCCCCGGCATGTATGGTAGAGTACGTAAATGTGAGTAAAGAGGAAGTATAGATCCGAATAACATTATCAGGTATAGAATTTCAAGGATAAAGAAGTATCAACCACAATAGTAGCCAATACTATTCAATAGTAGTCACAATAGTAATACAATAGTAGTTCATAATAGTAGACAACTACTATTGTGGTTGATACCTCTTTATCCTCGAAATTCTATCATAGAGTACCACAAGATCTCTGCTGCCACCACAGAATTTAATATCAGGTTTGTTTGCTGTCGTATGAATTATCTTCATTTGATGAACATACAGTATTGTACAATCTTACAGGTTTTGGTGAGTATTGGTACCACAGAATATAATGCAAAGTTAGCACTGCTAACATTCCCCTAGAGCCATTCCTACTTCGAATGTATACATCCAAGTTTGTATCTTGATTTGTAATTGGGTATTTGTATTGATGCAGATCGAACCTGCAAATGGATCACGATTTTCAAGATGCCAAGTAGAGGGCATCTCTTCATCTACATTTGTAGAACAAGGTGAGTATAGAAACGGAAAAAGTACGTATCACTGAGAATTGCATGCGCTGGAGTAATTTCGTAACAACAGATATTTTGTAATCAGTATAAATTGAACGTTTGGTTCAGTTTCGAATAACACTTTCATTTGCAGAGCAAAACAAAACTACACTACGTAAGATAAATTTAAAAATGTTTTCCATCACTACAGAGGAATTTAGAAATCTTACCAATGTTCTAAAAATTGCACTACTAAACAGCCAAGAATAATTTACGCGTTTTTTTTTAATTTTCAAAGCACTTTCCGATATCCACAAAATAACTATTTTTGTCCTTTTCATTCAAACGGTTTATTTTCAATGTGACCAAACACGTATTAGTTTTTGCGCTTAGACCAACTGAGAAACTCGCATCCGCGACGAATTAACAGACTAAAGAAACCCCCGACCGGAAATTCTCAAATTAACATGACCACAAACTGATGGGGAACAAAAACACTAGAAATATTCCGAGTGTTTAAATGTTAGAAACTAAAAGGAAACAGCAATTTTGTGGTTAAGACAATTATGATCTTATTAATATTACGGATGTATGTGGGTGTGTATGTATATTGTTCCACAATAACTTTTGTGTGTGTGTGTGTGAGGGAGAGAGAGAGAGAGAGAGACAGACAGACAGAGAGAGAGAATGAGAAATCAAAGGAAGAGGGGAAGGGGAGAGATGAAATGGGGAAAGAGAGGAGGAAGATGGGAAGAAAAGAAGGGGAGGGAAGAAAGGAAGGGTTAGGATAAGAAAGAAAATAGAGAAATGTCAGACAAAGAAGGGAGGGAAGAAAATGTAATAAAGAAGTTTAACTCGTTGAATGATCAAGGTGTGTTAACGATTTATCAAATTGGGTTTTTTATATTATGACAAGTGTGTGTGTTAGAACATTTGTGTCGATAATATTCGCATCATTTGATTCGGGGTTGCGCTCAGAACTGGAAACATTGTGAACATTTATGAGTGAAACGAATTTACTTACTAAACATTGGCTTGTTTTTAACCTCGCAAGACCTTGAAGTTGCATCTCTAAAAGAATATAATAAAGTTCGAATATGGTAAGCGTAAACGGCGTTGGAGTTCTGAGTTCGTTTTGTCTGTCGCTCTGAGCAGAAGACGGCCACTGCCTGTCGGACGCGGTGAACGACAAGTGGGAGACGGAGATAGGGCGCTCCTACTGCCAAGTGCGCCCCGTCCTCGTGGCCCTCAACGCAGACCTCAATCACTCGGTGAGTATACCCTGCCCTGCATACTCAGCGGCTAGATCGCATTATTACCACATGAGCGTCTCTGGTATGTAAAATTGGAGGGGGAGGGGATAATGGAAAGAAAGAGTTCTTCCATGAAATTTAAATATATGACAATATCGGACCTCCATATATAGAACTTCTACATTTCGAAATTCTCTATCAATCGAATATTTTTTCTGTCCCTGAAAATTCAATTTAAAAACCTTTTTATAAATCGAATTTTTTCTCTATAATGGAACTCATTTTTTGACTTAACTATTTTTTGTGAAATAAAAATGTTCAGTACATATTATAAATTAATGTTTCTAAAATTATAGTATTGTTTAATTTGTGAGGAGAATATTACTACCTCGGAAAATATAACTTCCTTCTGGACATTTATACAATTAAATAAATGTTTATACCCTTTCAAAGTTGAGTTCTCAGCTTTCTCATGAAGGCAACTCACTCCTGCTATCTCTCCCTGAGGAACCTTGTCAGTCGTAGAAATGCGTACACCAAAGCGATCTGAAAGTCAATCGCGTGCCACTTCGTTTAATCGCCCTGTCCTACGATGCTAGTTCGTTAGTTCAGCGCAGGTTCAGTTGGCTGTTACGTGCTGAAGAAGAGCGTTCGAAATGTCGAAACGAAAATCCCTTATGATACAGAAAAAAATAATTTCGTGTTCCTACTTATAAATGAATGATTAAAACATTTGTAATAATTTGAATGATTAAAACATAACAAACGTATGAATGATTAGAACATTTGTAATAATTTAATGTTTGAATTTTCCACTTTTCCAAATTTTCCAAACTGTTTTAACAGCATTTGCTAAAATTTCGTAATAATTTCTTTCTATCGAAGTTTCCATATATCGAATATTATTGAAGGAACCATCAGATTCGATTATGGAGGTGTTCCTGTGTATAAAGTTATGACGTAGCTATTCATGGATACAAAATAATACACCCTGACGGCATATAGACGATGGCGTCGGTGATTACAGCAGTATTGACAGTAAGCAATTAGCTTATGTGATAGCGTATGTGATTAAATAAAAAGTTGGATGGTGCTCGATAAATTCATGACAAACGTTATTCTTAATTACTAATATGTCCCAGCTACAGATTTCGAGGCGTGTTTCCATTTCATATTTACCTGCAGTGCTTGTGGGCTTATAACGTCTATATTATACTATCTAGACATTCATTTGCAGGGGCGACCACAGGAAACCAGGGGCCTGGGGTCGTTGATCCGCGGGGGCCCCTCATTTCAAACAAATCATTCCCTCCTCCCCAATCATAAACAGAATTCATTTACCATAGATCAGGCTTAATTTGAAGTGTTAAATTTGGATTAAAGATGCATATATTTTTTATTTCTTTTGAAAGAAAAAAATTCGGGGCCCCAATTAATTCGGGGCCTGAGGCAAGTTGCGCCAGCTGACCCCCTTCTGGTTGCCCCTGCTCATTTGACACATGTTATGTATGCAATTGAAAGAGATGCATACGATGCATAAGACAAATGCACGAAATAACGTTAACTACTTACGAAATTGGCTTGCTATTTGGAGCTAGGGATTGGCATTATTCAATAATTTAATATTGAGAAAGAAGTCATCTGACAAAGAAGTTTTGTATATGAATGTTGGATACTTTATTATTTCAATTATTCATATTATTTTGAATTTAATTTGCACGTGATTCTTAATTTGCGGAATTTGCGGAATTTAATTTGCGGTTTTTTTAATTTTTAATTTGCGGAAATGATCATCGATGTGCTCTTGCAATCTAAATCATGTTTGTGGATTATCAGATTCGATTTTTTTAAATCTTGATTTTATTCAAAGAATTTTATTCTAGAATTAAGATTAATTAGAAATTTTAAATTATTGATTATTGTTTGTTCTTTCTACTAGATTCGCTGTGTATTATATGTTTAGTGGGGTAGATGTTGACCCATGCTTAAGAGTAATTTTAGGTACTGATCTAAATCACAATGTTTTCCTAACTAAAGTTATACTCGAAATTTTAAAAATAAAGTTGAAAACAATGGGCAATTGCAGCAAACTCTGACGATGAAATACAATTATTCCTTTTAAATTGAAAATGAACTTTCCCTTTAAGAAGGATGTTGCCAGAAACTAATTAGTAACATCGAAAGGCACGTTGAGGTTGATATTGCGACTTCATATTAAGATATATTAATTGCCTCTAAAATATTGAATATTACAAATTCATTTTTATAACTAGTTGTTTTTTATAAATTAAGGAACTTATTATTCACTACTATGACGTAACTTATTCTTCCTGTCCTCGAATTTGCAGTACAAATCCTACAATAAAATCAAAATTTTCATAAGACAAAGGACGAGCTATATAGTATCTCTCAAATGACCCTCTGTTACTAATCACTTATTTAAAGGGCTGGAAAGAACTGACCAATGTTGGTGCTGACCCGTTGTTCTTTTGCAGTACCATCCATCCGTGGTTCAGGTTGAGCGCTGTGCTGGTGGCTGCGGGAGGACTACTTGTGTAGCCACCCGAACCAAGAAACGGCGAGTACAGGTACGTCCTACCAAAACTAGTGGGAATGCGCGGCATACAGACATTTTTCCTCCATTTACTGTTATTACTCAACAAATGAAGGGACAAATTTCATTGAGTAAGAAATCCCTTGCTTTAGTATTGGAGGTGAATTACTTTCGAAAATTCTTGAACGTTTGCAAGTTACAACATTTCAGAAATTTAATGAAGGTATGAACCATACCATATTTAAAAATACTTCCTTTTCATTGAGCAAAATGTTTGTTTTAATTTGCGGAAATTGTTAACATGTCATACATGTCATATCATATTAAGTACACCCCAAAATTAAAATATAATTAACCTCTGAACAGCATCAACTAGATCTTTCTCCTGATGTGCTACCAAGTTTCAGCTCAAAATCTTCTAATCTGTCAGAGCTATGCGCGACACATACGAAGCGCATCTAGGAAGTAAATTTCCCTAGATCGCTATCAAAAAGAAAGCATCATTTCATAGAAAAACTTATTTTAGCAAATAAAGCACGTCTTGCAATATTTTTTCACACAATCATCACCCACAATGAGACATTTGTCGCTTATTTCAGGGGGTGCTCATTCAGCTGCGCAGTGGAATACATTTTTGGTCGACGTGCGCATGACGTCACAGTCGAGAAAGTTAAAGCAATATGTCATTTGAAATACTGATACGTGTTTGTTGCTTGGGGTTTGGTCGCGATTTGTAAAGTATTGGTGATGCGAAAATATACATGATCGGGACTTAGATTATACAACATTAACATCACCAGTTGTTTTAGAGTGTCAGTAAAAAAGACGATGTTTTGGTGTGCGTGTTTGTGACATGTGTTACATTCTGTGAACATGCAGAATTGTGCAGTGTCAGTTTGTGAAAACTACAATCAAAAAACTAAAGGAAGTGATGAAAATGGATTCACGTTTTCAAACGCGCAGACTCATTTAATGTAGTCTTACAACATACCACTATATACAGTCCCCATTTTAAGAAAGACGATTACTTGCGAGATTTGCAATCAAAACTGCGGGGAAATTAAACTATACGCAAAATTGAACCCTGCGCAAATCAATGTGTTTTGGAGGGATCGTCAAAAAGTTAATCTTGCTAATCAACTACTGTATAATCATGTTGCTCAGGCAAAATCTTTCATCAAGCCTCATGAGCAAGAAATATCTAATTTTTATTAATTCATTAATGTTTTTGACGTAATGAATTAAAGTGCTCTGATATCTGGAGATCGTCCTATTGCTAATGTTTTTGGAATGCAAATGCAAGCTCACGAACAATATTGAAAACATTTTTGAGCAGTTTGTGAGATTACGCGGTTTGGAAACACCTTACTTCGATTCCAAAAAGGATTCCGTTTCAATTCGTTCTTCGATTTCTTGTCACCAAAAAATTGAAAACACTTACATCAAATACATTCTTACATCTAGATTCAATCATTACTGCGTGGAAAATTTGTTTTCTCAATTCTCAGGTAACGCGCAATAGCATGAACACGACCCTCTCCCTGTTGAATATAAACGTCATCCAAATCACATGTTATTGCTCTTGTGTATAATGAACAAATGGAGATAGTTTCTTAGAAAAATTGTCTCGGGATGGTTTGATTGTCCTAACAAATATAGGTTAAATGCAATAAAAAATTTTGAACTTATATTTTCATAATTTAGTGGACAGCATAGTGTATGTAAAGACCGTATTGGGCTTTTATCTTTGAATCCTCAAGTGTACAGTTATATGCAACGACAAGGATATTATTCAGGATATGACATTTTAATATTGAAGCAAAAGCAAGATCTGCTGAACTTCACAATCCAAAGTCAAAAACGAAGCAGGTTTGAATTTTTGTTTCAAAACAAGTTAAGTTATACGTTCATTTTTTTTCTTTCTTGTTTCCGTATTCTGCATTTTTTCGGAATAACTAGGGGTTATTGAATTCCATAAAACGTAATGTGATTTCGAACTGTTCAAGTACGGGGTTAGACAAAGGTAAATGTAAATCATGTATGAGCCAATTACATCTTAAGTACAGTTTAAAATACCCTACAGAGCGCTATTAGAAACATTTCTAGCTGGATTAACACCCACTTCAAAAAGCTCCTTTCTGAAAATAGATAATTTATTTCAGATATCATAGTTGTTCTTTATTCTGATAAATATTAATTCTTCTGTTATTAGCGTTATTTGACGTTGTCTTCAAGCTGCTGCAGGGCGCGCGACGGCGATTTGTTCTCGATAGTGACGTCATGCGCAGAAGCCTTGCGCATCCACCCATTTCGCTCTACCTCTTATTCTAGGTACCTTGCATTTGTCGTACCTTGGACGTAGACTAAGGATGTACAATTGTACATCTTTCTCTATGCCTTGGGATCAATATTTGGTATACCCGTGTCCGTAGAAATTTACCTCTTCGACCAGGTAGAGTGTTTCACACAATCAACGTCGCTTTGTCGTGGTCTCCACGGCCATCATTTCTTCTCCCTATGGCACTACATCCTATTCGAAGTCCCATGTCCGCGTACCAATCCTGCCGGGACTTTATAGATCACGGGCTACTGCTCCCCACACTCGCACACGCGGGATTTTTTCAAATGAATATTCTAATAGCATGATGATTCAAAGACGTAGTCAATTTGAGGCAAGCAAAATTAAACTAAATATTTCAATTTTCGAGGATACTCGACACAAATAGCAACAAAAGGGTTGGTCATTGCTGGGTACTTTTTAGGGTAGTCACATTTTCTCTTAGTATGCACAACGTTTGAGGCAGATCAACGTCAGCAATTCTGAAGGCTGTTTGGAATTAAAATTCTAAAAAACACAACATTCTTTGTGTACATCCGCATGAAGAATTTTTTTCGCCGAAATGAAAATTACTGTTCATTGGGTAAGTTATTTCAATAAGTCTTTTAAATACATTGCAGTTGTATAGTGTTAACACATGTTCTAAACAATGAGTCTGCTATGATATGGTTAGCATACATAACACCACCAATTTAGCTTAGAATACACTCATTATTATCTTCGTTCTCTAGCTCGACTATATAACCGCAATACGACGCAAATCTTCGGTTTTTAAATTAATACTTTTAAATAAGTCCTTCTCAAGGTTTGCTTTATCTAGGTGACCCCCACGTGGTGGTACCACATGTATGGGTACTGTGGAGGTTGGGCATGTTCAATGCGACTGCGTGGACGCAGGTGATGTGAGAAATGCGGCAGTGCGCCCTCTTTTTTCTCTTTACGAAAACTAGTTATCGTGTGATTCGAATTGAACTCATCACCGCTAGTACTAAGGTGTAAATGAAAGTTTCTAATTTAGATCAGTGACTTCCCCAAAAAAGAAATTCAAACTGTAAACAAACTATATTGATGATCAAGTAAATACATATGTTCCTCCTGTGATTTCCTGCGGGTTTCAGACGCGTCCACTGCTGCTGTCATTATTCCCTTTTGTTTAGTGAATGGCGGCAAAGGCATTGTAATAGTAAGACACACGCACCGCGCACGGAGCGTTCTGAGTGACTGTCGGGAGAGTGCGGGGCATACACCAAGCATTGGACTGTCGTATATCATATTGTGGACCCTTTGGTGGAAGGGAGAGTCTAGCGAGAGGACAAAGTAAAATGGTGAGCAGTACGAGTGTACTAATAGTGCGACAAACGCGTGGTGTAATTTCACAAGTGCATCGTTTAATTATTGATTAACCTATTGAACGTCTGGTTACTTTTACTAATTAATACGGTGTTCGTGAATAACAAAAAAAATCGATGGATTTGTTACTGCACTTAAGAACATAGTTTTAACTGTGAGAGTAACCGCTTTTGTAATAACTTCCTTTCTCCAGGGTAGATATTCCCTAATTAGAACCTAATACATTAATATCGAGATTTGTATAGAGGTTGAGGAATCATCAAGAACTCGTATATTTTAATACCAATGCACATGCCATTTAATCCAAGTATTTCGTGCCTGTCACGGAACTTTATGTATCGAAATGTAATAAAAATTACTTAAGTTTATAATTTAGTAAACAATTCTAAAAATTTAGCGTAATATAATTTACCCTTTTACTGAAAAAAGATGCAGAATTGGTCAAGATATACAATTTTGAATAGAGCTGGATAAAGGAAGTACACTTTAAATGAGAACGAAGTTTCCGAAGCAGTGTCCCCCGACATCTACTAACAATATGTGTTTTATGAGGGACTATCCTCAACTTATCCCTAAATACTTTCATGATACCCCTTTAGTGTGTTCAATATTATGAACTTATCACTGACTGAACAACATCAAGGAGTCAATACAAACCCATTTTAGAGTAAAAGATTATAATGCTTATTTTTTGCTTTCAAAAGTGCTGTCACAAGTTCCAAAACTTCGTGGCGACGTGCTTTAAAAAACAGTGTTATTTGTGCTTTATAAAGCTCTAGGGCAGACCTGCAGAACGCCTGCTCCCGCGGGCATTCTGCACTTGAGAACCGATCGTCTGCCCGTGGCAGCGACGAAAGTTTAAGTAGTGGGGAGTAGGAAGCTTTGCGGGAGGGGAGAAGTCTGACGTAGCACGACGCGGCGCGTAGATTGAATGCCTGGGCGTCTAATAATGATCCATGCTTCAAATTAAATGCCCATTTGTTAAATGGATTCTGGTCTAGTATTTCAAGTTATAAACTCAACCAGCGAAGAATGAAGGCTGCGATTGCGGCGCGTCGTGGAACTACCAGTGTAAACACGGGTCTATCAATCACTTTCGCTAACAAAAGTCGCCAGGAGCGGAAGCGAGTTCAGAGACTGCTATGAATCACTATAGAGGTTGCTATAGAGGTTTGTGAATTAGCTGATAAAACATAACTTCAGAGACACATCATGCAAAGATTTGTACTGCCTGTTTTTATTTTTGTCCCTTTCAGTTGCTTTTTTATACTTTTCACCGTTCTAGTACCAGAATGTATAAAGTTCTATTTATATTGAATTTTAATACTTATTCATTGAATTTAAACATTTTGTATCTTGTTCTTCAACTTTTCTTTCCATAGGCTCTAGGCGGTTTGTTAGGTATGCAATAAAGTACCAAAACATTAACTTTACTGTCATAAGTATCTACAATATTCTTCATTATGGTGGTAGTTACTCCCTACATAAAAAATAATCTTATTTTCTTATATTCTGAGAAACTATCGAAAATTAGTTTGCAATTTTGAATCATTTTTGCAGAGAAAATTATACATTTATTTCTTCCAATATGAGGTGCAGACATGTCCAAATGTAGTTAAAATATTAATTGGGAAGATTATTGATTCGCGACGAATAAACGCGCTTTTCTTTCTCAGTAGTTTGGCGCGGTCCCTTTTCATTTGAATTGAGTATCCTATATTCTCCGTCTCTGTCGTTTCGGCTGTAAAACACAGACGGTGCGCGCTCCTGTAACATCATTCTCAAGTTGGTCGAGCTATATCAGTGACATAATCACTGTTTACGTTCTGTGCCACTCCTGTATACTGTGCACTATGGATACTGTAGAATCCACCTTTGTATCCACCACTGTAATGTATTTTCATTTTCTACTTTTTTATGTACCATTACTTATTATTTATTTACGTCAAAAACAGTTAAAAACTGTGTGTGACGAGCTATGGGGAGAAGTGAATTTTGTGCACGTTTTTCATAATTCTGTGGTCTCTATCCTAACCCTAATCTAGTCGAATTTTGAAACAGAAAAGAGAGTTTTTTTTCGAGTTTTGTTGACAAAATATTCGCTCCTACATAATAAAATATATTTTCCGAAGGTAAATCCGCGGCAATTTCGGGGCAAAATACTTTTTGCCGCGATAATATGGAAAACGATAATTTGAATATCTATATTTCCCACTAAATTCAGAAGACGTGCACAAATAATGAATTTACAATTTATGTCCAGAAGCAAAACAAGGACATCTCAGCATTTGCTCAAGGATAAGGAAACTGAACGAAAACCTGATCGAGATGGGAAGAATTTAATGGAATTTTAAAGAAAAAAAATGCTCATTGTGACTCTTAAGCATTATTTTACAGCAATAGCTTTAAAATATATGCTTATATTATAAGAAAAAAATTATTTAATTCTAACACAAAATTGTAATTAATAATTGATTGTTCACCAGGAATGTTATAATTCTCCAAATCATGGAAAAATGAACAAAATCATGATAGCAATCTCTCACATCAAGATTGACATAAAAATAGAATATGTGGCAATTCCAAGAAGGTAATGTTTAATAGCACATTTGTGACCATTTTCCCCCATTATGAAACTGCATAAAAGAGTCAACGAGCTAACTTCTGTGATGATATGTTACGAACTATCATAATATAATCATGGGTATTGGTTAAATAGATGCAAAGGGCTTTATATTTTATAACGATCTCGTAAACGACTCTACACTCTTGTCAAAATTAGAACAGAAAATATCATGATTCTTTTAAGAACAATATGTTTTTTGCTTTGAGAGAACCGTCTTATTCAATTAAACATAGTAATATAAATAGTTTTATTGCTGTCATCGAACAAAAACAATTCAGTCATCAAAATTTGTGTTAGCACAACACTAAATTTGTGATTACATCGTAGCAAACGATTACATTATAAGCCCTACAAGCAATTATAATACTTGGTGTCGAAATCTAATATGTACAATTCGTTGTAGTTTCATATTCGCCCTGTCCTATACCGAGAACAAACATTTGCACATAATACAAAAACAATATTACTTGAACTGTATATTACCGTCATGTTCTTGCCGATTGCTCTTTAATTACGCGCTATCTTTCGAATTGCGCATTCTGATTGGTGGTCCCCACTCCTAGATTGGGTCCTCATCCCCCCCTTCATCGATTTTCTCATTTGCACCTGAGTTGCCCGCACGCAGCTCCTGAGGTCAGTGAAAGTGCACATGCTGTGCAGGTCTGCTCTAGGGTAAATATGTATGATAAAAGACGTGCGATATTATGTCAGAAATACAGAAACGTTTCGACTTTTTAGGTTAATTTTGCATATATTACTTTAAACAATGAGTTAGTATTTCAATAAGTCTTCCATTCTATGTATTCAAAGCCTTGAAAATGCGGAAAGTCGAACAAAAATTTCGACATATTTGAATTATGCGCGTAAATTTGCCCTCAACATAGCAGCCAGCGCAAGCTTCAATTTGCAACGGAAGGACGGCCATTACCATAGGTTGTGTGGCCTTGGTTATATCTTGGGAGGTGGCAGTGATCCTTTCCCGCTGGAAGGTGAAACAGGGCGCCGTTCTATGCGTCGACTTGCGGGATTTACCTCCTCCAGATACTTTCGTTCGCGATGCATCGTCTCCCGCGGGGTAAACTAAGCATGTGTGGTAATGTAGTCTATATGTGTGTGTGTGTGTGTGATTGGATGTGTATGTATGTATGGATGGATGGATATGTGTATATTTCTGTGTTTATGTGAGAGAGGGGAAGATGGTGAGAGGAAACACGGAGAGCAGGAAAGTCGCACGCGGTCCTTACCTCGGCATTAACACTTTGACTGCCAGGGGATATTTCGTGAACTTTTGATTCTGGCCAAGACCACTCCAAGTATGTGTCCAGGCACTGGACGTAGGTGCTCAAAATTATTATTTCCGGCGACTCAGGGTGCCAAGAATAAGTCACCCACTTGATTTCATTGGAGCTGTATGTATGTGATTCACAAGCAATCCACAGCTCTGGACGTGATCGTATATGATGCACGCGGGCCAAACTCACACAAAAAGGATCAATCACAGTGGATACGCCACCCATGTGCATCACATGTGATGCACATGGCGTCAAAGTGGGTTCAGCTTTGACATTCAACTCGTGATCGGGGAAACTTCAGAAAATCATGGATCAAGGAAGCATGTCTCTAAAGCTGTTCGAAACTGTGTGAAAAGAGGTTCTACCAAGAAAGAGCTGCATTTTATATCAACGTATTTTCTTGGACTTTGGTCTGGTCGCATTTTTTCGTAAGTTTTTGTTTGATTTTTTCATCACAACATAAAAGTGAACAATGATACATTTGAAAAATGAGCCCCACCCCTCAAACTTGCCATACCTCAAATCTACAGTCCACCGTTGGAAAAATATTTCCCCTCCCCCCACAAGGTATTTTCCTATATTTTTTCTTTAGTTACTTAACTACACTTTCAATTTTCCTGAACCAGACAAGTTAAGGTGTGTTTTTTCTGCTACAGGGCAAACACAGGACCGAGCTCAGGCGCGGCAACGACGCGACGAGTGAGATCCTACTGAGGGATCTGACCTAGTGAGGCGATGAATCAGCACCTCACATCTGCAGGTGAGATCACCAAATGTGTGCGCGTTTCGAGTAAAGAATTCATAACGCTCATAAGCCTACCTACAAGTATCGCAACTTAAACTAGCGGTGCTGCAACAGAACGTACTTTCTTGCATTATATATAACTGTTACGAAATGAAAATATAAAACTTGCAAGTTTTTAGAGGGAAGCTGGAGGAAGTTCGCAAAAGAATGGAAGCCTGAATGTTGGTCGGATATATTAATGGTGACATTCTGCTTTTAAACCCAAATAGTAGCGACTTCAGGATATTGAAAGTTTGGCAAAACCTTGAGGAAGATGTTTCCAGCAAATTAATTGGTTCTAATTTAGGAGGAAGACACTCGCGGAAGCGAAGAAGGTAATATTTTCCAATCATTCTGGTTACAATAATTCACGAATAATGTTTAGTTGTACTTTAAATTAAAGTGTTCGTATTTAAATTACCTCAAGAGAGAAGCCAGCGGACAGCGATGACTGGCAATACAGCTGCAGCTAAATTTATTGACTCAAACGATCATGACATTCACATATTCATGCACCATTGCGGAACATGAGTTCAGAGGATTCGTAACACTAACGGTTTGCAATTTTCGAAAATTCAGAGTTCAAAAGAAAATTACAACTGCGCCATTATTTTACGGGTTACTTGTTCTATCCGTGGGGAAAAAATGGAAGGAAAAAGTGGGAGCGTATTTTTAATTATGTTTTTTTTATAATTTGCTCTCATATTTTTGTCAAAAATATTGTACATGGCCCTTTTTAAAGGTGTTATTTTCATAATAGATTTTATTTAAGACAAAAACCTCTTTCTTCAGTAGTTTACTTTTGCAATTTTAACTATTCTCAACTTTCGAAAATACAGATTGTTTGCTGAAAATGAGACCAGGACATTTTTATCGTCCTTTGATACACGCAGGTCAAATTTAAAGAAATCATTTGCAGTCATTTTTGATAAAAAATATAATTAATAATTGAAGGAGATTTCCCAACCTATAGAACTGACAAATCAATTGAAGTTGAGCGGGACATTCCACAAGGTATTAGTTAATATCAACTGTTAAGAAATATAACAATACACAATGCCGAATGACTGAAGTCTAGTGTACGGTGCAACCTAAGGAAGTCGTTCAAACCGGCCCTTCGCGCCTCTCCGGCGAGGGGAAAGCCACGGTGGAGGGGACGAGGGGTGTTTGGGGGATTATGAGGGGAACCTTTCGTAGGGAGGGGTAGAGAGCAATACGCATAACTTATTACATACTTATAAAAAAGCAAAGTATGGGCGGTTTAAATAAACTGTAATAAATACACTATTGAAATAATTTTAATGGTTCGTAATTGGTCACGGACGTGACGTCATAAGTTAGGGGAGGCAATTTCTTGTCTGAGTTTCATTCAGAAATACTGGTTGGAACATGGTGGTTGTGCAACTGATTTTCTGTGTTGGGGTAGCTGTTGTGCAGTTACGTCTCTTGCGTTCTTCAAATTCTTCGTGATTTGTGTTTTTGAATGTCGAGTGTTTGTGCTACGAATGTGGCTTTTTTTACGCGTTGCGCCGGAAAGGGTGTGTGGCTGTAATTGAATGGAGCAAGAATGTGGTTTGATTGCTGCAGGCTTTTCGTGTCCTTATGTAAGTGTCCGATGAGGTGGGCCAAGCGAAAGTAATTGAGTGATGTTTTCGAGTGGAAGTGCAGCAAGAAAGAGGCCACTTCTCATGCGCGAAAGTGTTCAGTGCGGAAAGGGTCATGGTCGCGGGAAGCAGATTGAGTGTGACTGAAGTATCAATTTTTGTCTTTCCTTGATGGCGCCTACCTTAAAAACCGCCTTCCGGTAAGTTTTATTCATTTCTATCAGAGCGCGTGGCGTAATTTGAGGGAGGGCTTATGGGGACTCTATTGTCGTCGTCGTCGTCCTCCTCCTCCTCCTCTGCCCCCTCCCACCGCTTCCCCTTCCCCTTCCCCTCACCGCTACATCGCTTCTCTGAGGGTGTACCGTACACCCTACTTTAACCCCGAATTTATTTACGAAAAGTGGATGGTTTTCGAGTTATTTTGAAAAAACTGAAATATAGCGGATTTTTAACACGTTGTTTGCGAAAAAACAACATTTTTGTTGGCAAACCTGATATTCGAGTTCAGTGATCCCCAAAACCTATAGGACCCAAAAATCAAAACTACACCAAAACTTTCTCCTATTTTCTCCCATTTGACTAGACCACTAGTACAGGAAAACGTTTAATCCATAAATTTACAACCACTTTTAAGGAATAGTAGGAAATGGTGTGGCATTTACGATGCTATCAATGAAATCAACATTTGATGTAGGCTCCTCATCGTAATTGTTTATTTTCGCATAAAGCTTTTTCGGCCGCATTGCGGCCATCTTCAGTGCTCTTAGAGGCGGCTGTGGGCCTCAGTCCAGACAGACAGCGAAGGGCGAAGGCAAAAAGCTTTATGCGAAAATAAACAATTACGATGAGGAGCCTACATCAAATGTTGATTTCTTTTAAGGAATGTTTCAACATAATGACGACAATTCATTTGAAGTACCGACAAAAATCAAAATATCCGATTCGAACTCAAGGGGACCTCGAGTTCCTTTAAATCGATCGATAAAAAATCAGTTTTGAAGAAAATCGGCAACTGAACGGTTTAGACCACAGAGACAGACAGACCCAGAGAGGCAGAGAGAGAGAGAGAGATAGACAGGCGGACCGACGGCCAACGGACCGACGCGTCGCGACGTACAAACGAACAGACGACATACAAACGGACAGACGGGCACTTCATACTACTTCTATTAATATAATTATGATTACTAGTATTAAATCACTGCGTTTCACAACTTAACTTTACTACGCTCGAGACATTCAGAAGGAGATGAAATTTTGTGTAATTGCGTTTCTTTTATTTCGTAAAAGCACTGAACGAAGACAAACTATTTCAATTCAAAATTGTTTGAGTCTATACATTTAGTCGAAAATAAATGGTCTACGTACTTGAAATTTAAAGTTGTTTTGTAGTATTTACTGCTGTAAAGCCGTTTTGTAGTATTTACTAAAATGATGTACTTACCCCATGTGACCTCCAACACAAACCAATGTGCAAAACTCGTAGAACGTGACTGCTACTGCCTTGGTAAGTTATTGTGGAAAGATGTCTTCTATATAACAAATTTTCACTGTCTTCCGGAAAGCTCAACATATAAATGAAGGAAACGTATTCCGGTTAATTACAAATCCACGTGTTCGCTGTCAAAGCGACTTCGTTTGCACAGCACCAGAACACGACTGCAACCACGCAGCACGCGACAGACGAAGCGGGAGCGAGTTTAAGACATAACCGATAAGGCTAGGCTCAGCAACTATGAAACCATTTAACTCTGTGACGTCTGAGCATTTGTTAATTTATAACGTATTTAGCTCACGGGTACTTGGAGTTGCTCAGTAATGTTTTTAATAAACTGGATATGTTCAACAACTGTGTCAAATATTAGATTAAGAAATTAAAATTTATCACGAAACCTTGCAAATGGATCTTAAATATTATGTAATAATAAATTCACTTCGCAATTTATTTTCATTATATTACGATGGAAAATTTGTATTCCCAAATTAACTAAAATACGATCTTAAACCTTTAAATATGCTGGACAATTTACAATGACAAATTTTTACGCATCGGATACATTTATTATATCTTGAACTGTATTAGACACGGAAAATTCTATTTATAAATAGTGTATATTTAAATTAAAGTGCAATTTATAACTTCGTTTGTATTGGTAATATATAAAACTTTAATGTGTAATCTATTCGTTATTTTCAGTTTGGGTAGTGTTCTGAATCGTTATTAGTACATAATGTTATCAATAATATCCTGATTACCTATACGTATATTACAAAAAAGTCTAAACTCATTGTACTTTTGTGTTTTTTCAAGTTTGCTACACTCATTGTGGTTAAAATGAATATAAATTTAATTTTAAAATTTAAATTTAAAATGCAATTAGTTAAAATACAATTGTAATGTAACAATTAAACTAGAGATAGATATTAGATAATATTTTATTATATAGATATTTTACATTTTCACTACAATACATTAATTCGTTTGATATTCTTTATGATTTTTCAATAGTATTTTATATTCAAAAATGTGTCTTTGTGCAGTGTCATTCTTAGCCCTTTCATTACAATAGAATAAACAATTTTATCTATTACTTCATTTTTCAAAAATCTTCAATATCTTAACATATTTATGAATCTTTATCTGTAATCGCCATTTCTTTGTTAGCTGTTTTGTTGTCTAAGATACATAATTAAACTTCATATTCGTAAGTAGTAAGTGAATTAAAATTTGTAAAAGTGAAATGAATTAATTCGCAAGAGAATACAAATATTATTTAAGTTGTTAGGGACGAGATAAATGATTATGTAAACAGCTGAAACGGATAAAAAGTGTATAGTAGTCGAGAGTAAAAATATTTTACTCTCTTATACCATAAATAACTATTGTCTCTTGCGTAATTCCCCGAATGATGACAAGGTGCTCTCTGCATAGGTTTGCAACCGCGCGCTCCAGGAGTCAGTGCGCTACAAAATGCTGCCAGAAGAGACTGGAAGCTCCGTAAGAGACTCAAGATGCTTTTTACGAGCCGCTGGCGCGATAATTATTAAATTTTTTATTGAATATTGATTGAATATTTCTTTGAATTGTATGCTCATGAAATATATGATCAGAAATATACATCAAGATCATTCAATTATTTTTTTCTAAAAACCTTAAATCCTAATCTTGAGTAAACTATTCACTGAAGCAGAATTGTCATAATTTATTTTATTAAGTGATAAATTATGTTTTCTGTGAAAGAAAAATAGCCACACTTGCGTTCGGAAACTATAATTTTACTCCATGTAGTTTCCTTGCATTTTTTGTTTAATCAAGCATTTTTACTGCAGGGAAATTAAACAATTCAAATTTTATTCATAAAAATTTTAAAAAAATGGAATTGTTTCTTCAATTTGGTTAACAATGAACAACATTATTTGAACTGAGTTAATAGGCACAGAAATACATGACAAATAATCTCTTCAGAAATCTGAAATCATGGAAACTTAAATATGCCAATATCTTTTTTTTAAAATAGTTATAATTGAAATATTCAAAATGAAATGGATGTATCTCCTAAACCAATTTGAATTTCACCAAAACTGATTTATATATTCACTTGTATCTGTTAGGATGTTTCAACGAGATATATTCATGTAAAAAGATATGCGAATACATTTGATTAGGGGAAAAGCAGATGCAGTGACCACAATTATGAACATTTACATAGTTTTCTCAAAAGTTTTGGCCTACATTTCTAAATTAGTTATGTGAAACTCGATGGGCAATTAGCATGCTTCTTACTGAATAGATTGATATAAAAACGACCAATTTTTAATTTGTTTTATTATTGTTAACTTATTTCCAAATCCAGATTTTATTCCTGTTGTATCCATTTCATAAATACTAAAAGTTGGCAGTGGACAAGTATCGAACTGAGTAATGAGCAGTCAAAATTCCATCATTTGAACGTGCTTGTGACCAAAAACGTCCAAAAAAAGGGCCGGTTCAGCTTACTCTATTGCCATGCCTATACTAATAAGATATTTTCATCTTATTTTTAAAATATAAAATAATGATAAATTAACAATCTGTTATATTCCACACCACTAGAAGACATAAGCTACACGTTCTGTAAGTTTGAAACAAGTTAGAAACTACCAACTCTAATTTTTCAAATTTTGTGCTTGAAGTGGTCATTACTTACGTCGCTGCCCCGAAGTGAAAATGTTTGAATAAGCATTGCCATAAAACATTTTATAATAAAATTACGAGGAGGAAACAATCTCGACACAAATTCTAATTAAAATGAACCTTAAAATATCCATCAATTTGCATTGTACATACCTGCAGTGGAAATACTCCAAATATTTCTAATCCGTCTTTTAAAAAAACTATTTTGTTATCTCATTTTATAATGTAGCAAATAGAAAAAAACACTTTTATTGAATTCTCAAACTACATGAATGATATTAGTATTTTCAGAAACTGATAATTCTCAGTAAGATAATTCTGATGCAAACAATTTATGTAAAATGACTGACATTCACATTTATATTACCTTGTGCTAGTTTAAATTCAAGTGACTCCTATTGTGACGATGTTTAGGTCGCCAATGTGCAAGAAATTCACTACGACCTTGCATAAACTATTAAAAGGAAACTTCGACATTTTCTTCATGGTTAGAATAAAGACACAATGTAATCGACAGTGCTTTATTTCTTTCCAAGAGATTTTAGGAACATTAGCAATATGTATATTTGCGTTTAGAGAACTGAAATGTTCACATTGGATCCATAAATAAAACAACACCGAACACTACTCAATTCAGAACTCCTTTTATTGATTTTTTTGGCGGAGGGTCACTGCTGGCTTTCCGGCCGGAGGGGGAGGTCAGGGCTTGGTGAGGGCCCAGGTGACCCAGTGGGCGACGGCGGAGGCCGCGGAGGTGACGGCGCCCACCACGCCGTTGCGCTCGCCCGGGTCGCTGCCCGGCGCCGGGGCCTGCCCCAGCGCCACCCCCAGCGCGCTGTCCCCGCCCTCCGCGAGGCCCGCGCGCGCCACCAGCCCCGCCGCCTCCACCACGCTGTCCACGGCGTCGAACTGCGCACGCCACGCGCCCCTCCAGCACGCCCGCCTTCGCTCGCGCTTCCGGGGTGCATTTAGTTCAGTGGTGTCAAGGTCTTCTACTGGGGGCTGTGGCATCGTAGCATGCTACGAGCTTCTCTGCGCAACTAGCGTCGAGAAAGGGAACTAGTAGTAACCCCGCCGTTTACTATAGGGATGACGTCCCTGGTGGCGGGGAAATGAACTGCGTGGAGGGGCGATTTCGTCGTGGTACTCGTACCACGGACTCCAGCTCGTGGCATCGATCTTGACAACACTGATTTAGTTGTTACTCGCGGCAACTACTGTTCTCGTTACGGGTCACCCGTATATTACGTAAAGCTAAAGAGGGGGGAGAGAATTTGAGGCTACGTTACATAGAGGTAAGAGGGTCATAGTTTAATGTTATGTAATGATAATTATTTTCAAAATGTTTCATTATTTACTGAAAAAAATCCATTATTTAATCCCACTCTCAAACTTCAAAAAATGAACAAATTAATATTTTTTAAATATAAAAACATTAAAAAGGTATGGTGGATAAATTGTTACAATAAATTGAAATATTGTTTTACCAAGCGTATATTGATTGAATGTTAGATTAAGAAAAATATTCAAAACCGATCTCTAAAAACCAATTGGAAGGGCGCAACAGATTCGGATCCCATCACGGCCATCTCTAGACAGAGAGACGGCCGTGATCCCATGCATCATCACGACGGCGTTTGCACGACTTATCAGAAACTTTCTCTCCTATCGTCCTTCGTTCACAATTATCCCGAATCTTATTGTTATGCACAGTCCGAAGCGCTAACCAATAAGGACTTGTCACAAATTTTAATACATAACCAAATTAATACAACTCGTTCTTACTGCTTTAGAATTTATTTTTAATTATTGAAAATGGGGGGGGGCGAAAGCGTTAGGAGATTATTAGATGGGGGGGGGTCAAGCGCGCGCTACAAATACAATACGTTACATGAGAGGAGAGGGTATTCAAAATATTCCAGATTTGCGTTACGTAATTTATGGACGACCCCTTAGCCCTCTGACAATGAGTGGAATGCGTGTGATAGTCGCGAAGTGGCGGTGATTCTCACCAGCAGGTTGATTGATTATTTTGTGATTTCCGGCGCATCAACCATTATAGTCATTAATATCATAAGTGTAGTGCATGTTTTTATCACGGGAAGTGGCGGTGTTCTTCCCTCGCTGAATGGTGAGATCCGACTCCTGCCTATTTGTCGACTTGTGGGTGTTTTCACCAACTAGGTTATATCCCACCAGTGGGGCATCTCCCCAGCTGGGATAGGCTCCAACCTCCTGTCTTGTCTCCCGACATGTGCGGTTTTGTAGTGCATGGAAGTGTGTATGTAAATAAGAGGTGAGGATAGGACAAGGAAGAGGAAGGAAAGCTTGCGAGCGGTCCGTGGACCATTTGCTACGGTACTACTCCGGCATACGCCTGGTGTTGATCGGAGAAACCATGGAAAGCAACTGATCAGAGCGGCCGGCCTCTACGATTCTCCTCCGGACTGAATGACTGAATTCGAACTAGCTGTCTAGCTGGAGTAGAAAATCCTGCCACCGTCGGGACTCGAACCCTAGGACCTGCTGTTCAGAGGCACTGCAGTGATATCAATTGATGCCCTGAGCCACCTAAGTCAGTTTTGTTTATGTTTTGGGGCACATCAACAGCAACAGTCATTCGTCCCGGCAGTGTAGTGAATATTGTAGACCGTGAGGTAACAATGTTTCTCCCTCATTGGATGTTGAGATCTCGAGTCGACCTGGTTGCGCCACTGAATATTTCTGCCAGAGTACCATGCTACCGAAGAACAAATTACCTATGAAGTTCCCGATTTCGAGGGCATCAAATAATGCCTTGCGGCTTTTGCTTCCAAGGGAATATCGACCGGCTCACAAATTATTTATTAAGTTATTACATAATTGCATTTATTTAGTTATTTCATAAACGCAAATTCTCGATCGTGTACAGAATTAGGTAGTATTGTATTCAACTGCTATGCCAGAAAACATTAAGTGTCGTGATAATTAACTTCTTAAAAGTGATAACGGCAATGTTTATTTGAATTTCTGTTTAATTTCGAATAACGAAATATTGTGTATATCACACGTTATCAAAGTGTCTTCAAAAAGTCAACCGGTTAGCTGCTCGGCTTCGCTATCTTTACGTTTCGTAGTTAACGACCCGGCCACGATTATAAAACTTACAAGGCCACGATTACAAAACTTACAAACCATAAAAGATTTTCGGTGACTCCAAAGAGTTTCACCCAAGGTCTTTAGGTCAAAACAAATCATATGATCTAAACTTATGACATGTATTACTATTTCGGACGCTCGAAATTTTAAGCGACATCACCAGCAGACTGACTAATATCGAAAACAAATCGAGTAATTTTCTTAATGTCACCTTCAGCCAATGTGCTTCACCCATAAATTACGCAAATTTGAGGTATTTTAAATATCCCTTCTCTCCCCCTGTAACGCATCCATAACGCGCGCTTGAATCCCCCTAAATAATTAATGCTTGCAACAACACTCTCCTTGTCAATGGAAATGAAAATAAATTATACTACAGTAAAAACAATTTTTTAGTTATTTTATTAGTAAAATGTATTAAAATGCATGCTAATTAAGTCAGAAAAAGTTGGTGATGCTGACCACATCCAAGAATAAGATTGGGAGCACGTTTTGAGTGAAGGAAGGACGCAGGCGAGAAAATTTCTAATCCAAGCCGTGCACATACCGTCGTGGATGGCGCATGGGCGAGAGTCTATTGCTCCAGTTTAAATGGATTCTAAAATATACTACGGATCGGCTTTGAATATTTAGTCGAAATCCTAAAGACTCCATAAAAAATGATATAATATTTATATTTATTGTAACAACTAATAACTTTATTTATGTTTTTAAACAAATTAATTAGTTAATTTTTTAATATAAGACTCAAAAAAGAAGTATTTTAACAAAAGTTGAAATTGTAAAGAAAATATCAGTGTTACGTAACACTGAACGAATACCTCCTACCCTATGTAACGCTGCCTATGTAACTCTCTCTTTAGCGTTACGTAATTTATGGACGACCTCCTAGGCGGACTTTTCGGAGGGATGGGGTCCCCAGATTTGCGGAGCTTCCGACACAAAGAGTACCTTCCGCTCAACCTAAGCCGTTGAGAGCAATTCAACGGCCGAAATCAAATGGCTAAACGGCCGTTGATAACAGCTCGACCTCCATGATGTATCTCGACCGCGATGAGTTGCTCAGCAATGAGAGAGAAAATGCTCGGCCAGGCGCCAATTATCATAACTAATCTCTTCCAAACATGACTGAGCATTGCCTCCTGAATTAGAGCTCTGTTTAATCGACCTGATGCCTGTGTAACCGTTCCAGTTACTG
This sequence comes from Acheta domesticus, assembly GCA_031308135.1. Lineage (NCBI taxonomy): Eukaryota > Metazoa > Arthropoda > Insecta > Orthoptera > Gryllidae > Acheta > Acheta domesticus. Next base: position 2,045,658 of record JAHLJT010008756.1, read on the forward strand.
GTAAGCTTGGTGAACAAGCTACTCTGTTTTCAGTGCTTCTTTCAAAGCCCTTCAATTTTGATTTTATGAATTTCCGATTATATAACATCCACTTAATAAGTCACAAATATTCAAGCGTCTGGCGCGGAGTGCGAATTTAAGCTAAAAGGGCATTGTAATCACTCGGAGGGACATTTTAATCAAATCCGCGGGAGGAGTCTGCACAGTTCGCCAAGAGAAAACTCCTTGCGGGGGGGAAATTCTGACTTAGGAGGTGAATAAATTTTTACCTCATTATTAGTATTTAGAGATAGGACGGGACCGCTCCTTTAAGGTGTTTTCATTATCAAAATACGATAGGAAGTCAATAAAAGTTTTCGAAATCAAGAAAAGTGGCGGGGATACATTGATATATTCCAGCCATTCTAATAAAGCAGAGATTTTGCTGGTAGGATTTTTTACATTTTTGGACATTGAACATGTTCTTGTCTGCAACGGTTCAAGAGCAAGACTAAATTATTCTTCGACCCAGCAAATTTAGACTGAAGAACAAACGTAAAGGTAAGTACACTTTTGTTTTTATAAAATGTATTATTTTAAAACGTATTTTGTATTTTTATAAAATGTACATGAATTTTATAAAATGTTAATTTCTTTTGACCGTGTAAAAGTTGCTTGAATTTGTTTGTAAAAAGTATTAACTATAAACACCCTTTTCGTTCGTAGGACTACGTTGTACGATAAAAGAACATGTACTTCACCGACATTCACCGACATATCGCTCGTGAGCTACAATAGTTGCACAACTCAAAAAATACGAATTTTGAGTTGATGCTCACTCCAGAATTGCAGATTGCTCTATCTTCCAGCAGCAACAGCAGCATATCTTACTGTACAGTATTCCACCAACCAATGGAGAAAGGGTGAATATAAGAATGATGCCAATACAATGTGAAAACTTCAAACTCATTTATCTCAACACCTGATTCTTTTAGTTGTACCGTTATTGTAGCCCACGAACAATATGCACTTATAAGAAAACCCAAATGGAAAAAAGCACAAATCATTTGAGAGTAAATGGATTATCTTCACAAATCTGGGCAAACAAAAGTCCTCTATCAGAATAGCACATGCCATTTCTTAAAGCTAAATTATGAAACCTGCAGTACAAACATACATGTTCGCATAGATAAGTTGCCAAGACTGAACTTAAAATCGTAACCCTTCGTACGGAGCGCTATGGCATTGACGCTTTAGTCGCTTCGGCTGCCTAGAACGACATTTGCCATTTTTGTAGTATTTGAATACCTCATTTACACCTTCGGTACTGTGAGTGTGGGAAACTTTACTTGATTTCTTCATGCGGTCATTTTCTAGTGTCAATGCAAGCAGCCCGAGAAAAGAGGGTGCAGCAAGTTTATCTCTCGAGGGCCCATGAATCTCAAGAACGCCAGTGAATATCAACCCATTTTTCTTTTATAATCAGAACATTCAAGTACAATCATTTCATTTTTATCTCTTACCTTACGTTTTTCATGTTCGCATATTAATATATTTTCCAATCAATAATAACGCGCAAGTCCAAGTGTATTATAATCTCTTTATGAGTTAAAACGTGACATAATACTCGTACATACTGTCACAGAGGGAACATAAAGCACATTAAGTCGCGAATCCAGGAAAATGGATTAGCGGCAGTTGTGAACAGTCGAACACAGAAGGATAAAGTAAGCCTTAAGTAAATTTTCAATATATTAATGTATAAAAATAAAATAATGTATACTTGTATGTGTTGGTAGAGTTTTCTTATAAGGACTCACACCCCTTCTTTGTATCTAAGCCCAAGGTGCATTTGATTGATTGATTTATGGACTCGAGATTCTGGGCACGTCAACTGCTAAGGTCGTTATTCCAGTAACTGCAGCGCAGGTTTTATAGCGGGAGATGGCTGTGACCTCCCCCTGTTGCCGGGCGAGATCCGCCGTCAACCTACAGTGGCTGGCGGGCATTTTTCTCTACCAGCTATCTCCCGCCAGCGGGGCACTTCCCCAGCTGAGATAAGTTCCAAGCTCCCGGCCAGTCGGCCAACATGTGAGGTACTGTAGTGCATGTAAATGTGTGTGTAAGTAAGGGACAGATGGGTCGTATGACAAGGAAGAGGAAGGAAAGATCGCGCGCGGTCCGCGGCACTTTTTTTAGACTATTGCTCCGACATTCGTCTGGTGTTAATCGGAGAATTCTCTTCCGGACAGCCCAGGGTGCAAGGGGACAGCCTCTCACCTCGAAGGCGAAGTCGGGCGAGGCGGGGGCCGCGGGGATCTTGTGGTCGGCGGGGGCGGCTGCGCGCGGGGCGAAGGCGCCGTCGCCGCAGCGCTCGCACTCGGCGCGCGACGGACAGCGCGCGGCGCGCGACTGCGAGCCGGCGGACGCCGCCAACGGCGAGCGCCGCCCGTCGTCGTCGTCCGACGTCTCCGACGAGTACGGGTATTCCCCGTACGTCACGATCTCCAGGCACAGCTCCGACCCCGACGCGGGCGCCGGCGCGGGGGGGCCGAGGGGCGTGAGCACGACGCCCGGCAGCGACGCCCGCGACGCAGCGTCCTCGTCGCGCAGGGACGGCACGTCGGCCAGCGAGTCGTCGCTGCGCAGCGTCGTCGTGTCGGCCACCGACGCGCTCACCATCACCGCCAGCGACGACGTGCGCGCCGACAGCTGCGCGTCCGGCATGGGCCGCAGCCGCGTGCGCAGCGACAGCGCGTCGTCGCCCTCGCCGCCCAGCGACGCCTGCGGCTCGCCCCCCGCGCGCGCCCCCGACTCGCACGCCGCGCCCGCCACGCCCTCCGACACGCCTGCGCACGCCACGCCCCCGGCTCCACTCATTCCAAGGCCATTCATACGCAGCTTTTACGGCAGTGGTGTCAATGTCTTCTTCTGGTGGCAGTGACACGCCTCGTGGCACCACGAGCTTCTCTGCGCAACTAGCGTCGGTACAGAAAACTATTAGTAGCAACCCCGCCGTTTTACAATAGGGAAGGCGTTGTCTCTGGTGGCGGGGTAATCAACTGCGTGGAGGGGCGATTTCGCAGCGACACTCGTGCCACGGATTCTCGGTCGTGGCATCGACCTTGACAACACTTCTTTAGATCATGTAGGGTGGCTGTGCGCCATGCATCACTTTAATACATCTTTGTTAAATTCAATTGCGCTAGGTATTTCCCCCAGCCAGGCACCGCTCCAACTGCGACAAATTCTAAGATTCCGACTTGTCTCCCATCCGTGCGGTGATAAAGTGGATGTAAATGTGCGTGTAAGTAAGAGGCAGGGTAGGACAAGGTATAGGAAGGAAAGATGTCGTGAGATCCTTTGTTAGGGTACTGCTCGCTCCGTGTTCATCGAAAAAAATACGGACGAAAAAAAACTCCGGTACGTTCATCGAAAAAAACTACCGGTCAGAGCAGCCGGCCTCAAGAATTCTCCTTCGGACAGTCTGAATTCGACTTAGCTCTATACCTACTGTCGAAAATTTGCCACAATCGGGATTCGAACAGTAGGTCCTCCCGGTCGGAGTCGCTCCAGAGATAACGGCGATGCTGGCTCTGAGTTAAACTAAGGCTGTGGACCGCAATGTAATTACGAGCTACAGCGAAGTAAAGAAGGTGAGGTGAGTAAAAAGTTCCTACAGAGTAAAAAAAACAGCACAACGATTTGACGGAGAGCGAGGAGCGTCAGCTGATAACCAGGACGTTAATCAGTCATAATGTGTCCAATTTCAAATTTTTAAACTGATAAAATTGGTTTTAATTATTTTTCACTGTGGTCCACACTGTTTAAAAATCTGAATAAGAATATATGTTATAGAATGTTATGAGACATATTCCAAGAAAGAAATCGGAGACTGTTTTTTAACGTTATCATGTCGAAAATCAATTTGAAAAATAAATTAATTTTTTTCTATTTAAATTTAGCGTCGAAATTGGTTGTCAAAAATATCTTCAAAAGCAACTACTCTTCTCCGGCCTGATACATACAACAGAAGCTGAGAAAAAATTAAAAAATGAAAATCACGTTTCTCATTGTATCTCTGCAACAGATTGCCCTAGTAGACTAATTTTTTGGGAATCTGCTACATTTTATATTCTCTTTCATATGAGGATCGCGATTATCGATTTGGTTTGGGGACACTTTTCACTCTCTTATTCGGCTGCACCCTTTACAGTTGCACAAAAAATTAAATATCCCACACATAATTTCATTCTTTATCAAGATCTTCAGCAAATTCCGCACATCCATAAACCAAATAGAACGCCTTCCCCAATTTATCCTTGCTCAAATCACAGTTTTTCGGACAAAAACTAAAAATACGTTCCCGATTCAAGCATTTTTGAACATTCGGTTCCAGTTGGAGAATAAGTAAAGCACTTTATGACATTCCTTACTCGTGAGAAGTTAAAATTAGAAGTTACACTGTCAGAAATTTCCGCATTCCTTTAACGTAAATTAAATTAAAGTAATTATCATGATTTATCATTAAATTTAATATACACGTGAAAATTATAATTCAAGAGTCAAAGCTTTATGGTCATTTCTGGAAGGAAGGAAGGAAGGAAGAAATTATCTTGATGAACTGGTGATGATGAATATGCTATATGAATGATGAGAGGTAAGGGAAAAGAGAGTACCTCTACATTAAATATACACTGATTTTAACTAATGCATTAAAATGAATGTACACATATTTGAATGTACAAGGTTATATTTTAAGTTTAATTAACAAAATATAAATCTCCATTAGATTTAATTACATTTCTGACAATTTAGTTTATAAGGTTAATTTAAGTCTCCTAAACTTACATGTAAAAGTACTGTAGTACCTTGTTATTCCGACAAACAGAAAGGGAAACGAAAGCGCCCTGCGTGTCGCGCACCTTTGTTGAGGAGCCAGTCGTGGGTGCGCTCGCGGGCGAAGGCGCCGGGCAGGGACAGCGGCACGCGCGTGGCCGCCACCGACACCACGGACGGCTCGCGCGACACCGACGACGAGGACGTGGTGGACGGGGTGGAGGACGGCGTGGTGGGCGGGTCCTCCTCCTCCTCCTCCTGTTCCTGTTCCTCCTCCCGGTGCACTGCCTGCGGCTGGAGCTGCAGCTGCGTGTGGGGCTGGGGCTCGAGGCTGCAGCGGTCGTCCTCGGTGAGGTCGCTCCAGCTGGCGTCGTCGTCGGCGTCGGGGGCGCCCGCCAGCCGGCGCAGGGCGAAGGTGCGCGGCCGCGGGATGAAGCCGCTCTCCTCGGCCAGGCACTGCACCTGCGCGACACCACACATTTGCAATCAATCAAATTTCATATTTATTTGGCCAAAAAACAGTAAAAACGACGTATGGGGGAGTATACTTCTGTTTTTCTTTCTCGCCGCATGGGGGGGGTCCATCAAAATAGAAGATTTCACGGTATTTCGCGTCGTTCTCGAATGTGCCGCTAGGAGTAGCATTGCTCGATACAGTCGCGATCATGCGACTCTTAGCGGTACAACCGAGAATGACGCGAAATTCCGTGAGATATTTCATTTTGATGACACACCCCCACGCGCTAACAAAGAAAAATCGAAGTATAGATTACACTAGACAACAAAAAAAACTTTTTTGTCAGGTACAGAAAGAAAACATGGTGATCTTTATTATCTTGAATCTGGTGAATCCGAAAATGCTAATATGTACGTCCCATCACCCTCCAATTGAGATTTACAACAGTAATGAATGATATGAAAAATAGAAAAGAATGATTAAGGAATTTGAAACAGTAATAACAGATGTATACATGTTTCTACCTTATGTTCAATATACAGTGTATAAGTATCCATTTCTTCATTTTGTATTTATACAATCAAGCAAAATAGTTCATTAAGTGTTGGATGGGACAAGCTTAGATATCTTTGATGAAAACTTCTGTCTAAGGAATGCACATGATTCCCGCTTGAAAAACAAACAATAGTCACTTAACATTGAGGGTCCTATCTGCCTTGACAGTGAATTTCTATCCGCAATATGTCCTAGTAGAACCTTTCTCCATCCAAGATTTTTGTAGTTCCCTAAATAATTTCCTCTCAATAAGTCACTGTACTCTGCTCTAGAATTTCCTAGGAAACCATGGACAACATCCTTGAAGGAACGCCAGGCCGAAAGTTTTAACAGAAGTAGCTTTGGTTCGCAGTCTATCATTAATTAACTTTCTGATCTTTGGCCCTATGAAAATGCCTTACTTCAATCACTATCACATTACCTTCGTATTACAAATTTCTGGAAACACTGAATGTAAATATTTGAAGCCATCACAACTTTTGTCCATTCCCTTAACAAAGTTTTTCATAAGACCTAGCTTAATATGCAACGGAGGAAGAAAAACATTTTGAGGGTCTACCAATGTAATGTGTTTCACATTGTCTCGCCCAGGAGCAAAGTCTTCTCGTTGGGGCTAGTGTTTAACTATAATGCCTGTCTGTTGATCGACTGTCCCAAAGAAAAAGGAAACAAGAATATTTTGTGAAGCCACTCTAAAAACCAAGCAATAAACCAATAACTTTTAAGTCGCCAAATATTTTCCAGTTGTGTTCCTTATACTTATTTGCTTGGAGTACCCCTGACAAATTTTCATAAGTTTCTTTCATAGTCAGAGAACAACCTACAGGTAAAGATGGCAACTTGTTACCGTTATGTAAAAGTACAGCTTTAAGGCTTCTTTTTGAGGCATCGATAAACAAGCGCCACTCCTCGTCATAATATATTTTTAGTGCCTCCTTTAAACCTGATACATTCTCACAAGCACAAATGTTCCCCACCGAAGTGTAATAAGTCTTCATCTCATTATTGCGTCCTCAGAAATAGGTAAACTTTGTTTCCTCATGAAGAACGTCCCATTCATTAAGAAGTGACGCTAAAAGTTCTGCATGTTCTTGGATAAGGAGAAATCGCGTACCAAGTCATTTAATTCCGCCTTTTTTATTAAATGTGGGCCTTCATCTGGACACTGTTCTTCCTCACTTGACTGACATTGTGCACCTTCAGCGTTTTTCGGCATCGAGTCATCTTCAAGTATTTCTTCCCATTTGGATGAAGTTGTGGGCACTGGTAAGCCTTGTCCATGTCGCATTACTGAAGGTACATTGGGGGAATACTATGGTTTTCATTCTTGGATGAAAATCCCGCTACATTCGTCATACAAAAGTAGCAATCATGTTGCGTTGTGTGTGTTGCTGTGTGATTCTTAGGCTCACGCCAAATCATGGGTATTGCAAAAGGTAAGTGCTCTTTCTTACCTTTCCACCATTGGGTCAGTTTAGAATTACATCTTGTGCACGTTACGTGCGGCGCCCACTTCTTATCCTGATATCCCAGATCACATTTGAAATACAGCTCATACGCTATCTTGAGAAGTTTAGAAATCGGTCGTCGTTGTTTTATTGTTGTGAATTCACCACATATATAACCAAATGTATTAGGATGATTAATACACCCACGTGTGAATTTCTTCATGGTTGCCTAAGTCACTTGTCACCGTCACCGCAAGAAAAAAAAATCACGTTAAAAATAACGCAGAAGAAAAAATAACTCAATCCAACATAGAAGTAATTCTTGCATTCCACAAGCATGAGTTTATATCAAACGTAATGTTTTCCAAATATTACGTACGTTACAAATTTTACGTTAAACAGTGAAACACACCTTATATGACTATTCATTTGCCCTGTTAAAACATGTCCATAACTTGTAATCCTGACGTAATAGATACATTATGATTTCACATTTTACGTTACCTACTTATGCATTAAATGCTTCACCATGTTGTTTATCTGTACCGAATCCTTTGTTGACTAGTGTTATCAGCGCACATTTTCTTGAGGTACAGAAAAAAAAAGCGCCAGATTAGCATCATTATTTGAAAAACTAAACGTTTTTGTTCCCGAGTTATAGAAAACATGCAACGATAAACGAACGGTAAACGAACATAGTCATAACTTCCGACCTCATCAGAACAGCATTACAAGCAAGCTGATTTTGATGATCTAAAACATCACCAAAAATGATAAATAAATGTTCATAAAATGTTTTTAAAATGCCCTAAAAGCCAGGGTAAATGTAAAAAATTTGCTCAAATCCAGTTCAGTGAAAAACGCAAGTTGTTGGATTATATAACTGATGTAATCAAAAGGCTTCTTCTCGAGAACAAGTGAACTCTGTTGTCAGACTTTTGGTTTGGGCTGATGTATATCAGGAAATCTCTGTCTTTATTATCCCGAAACCGGCCGAACAGACAATGACACTGATCGTCGTCAGAAAACTTTCGTTCTGGCTGATGTCGCGGCTCCTAGAATTTGAAACTGATATTGTAATTTGGGGGGTACTTTACATGTGGCCGCTCGGACATTTTCAAAAAAAAATGGCTCCATCGTTCTTGATTATATTTTGTTGTTGAGTTGTGCGAAGGACATTTAAGAGAATGGTAAAGGTATCATTTCCGTTGAAATCGTTGATTTGTCGAAAATTGCAAAAATAGAACAAAATAAAATAAAACTTCAAAACTGAAAATAGAGATTTTTGCCTAAGACAAAATCTGTTGTACAAAATTAGCTCTTTAAAAAAGTTTTTTACAACTTTTGTAAAATTTGGTAATTTTTGTATAATTTCTGTTTGGAATTAATTGAACAAATATGGGCCTCGTCGTACAAAATGATATCATTGTAATATTGTAAGAAAGTATGTGCTGTTGCAGCCGCACTAGTTTTAATACATATCACTGGCTTCTAAAGCCTCAACAAACCCCTTGGGTGCGTCACAACTATAGCGTATACCCTTTTCTTTGTCTTATGTATACTTCACTACTACAAACCTTTGAATAAATAAATCTACAAATTTGGGAAATTTGCTCGTGAACATTTTTTTTAACGATCGATTTTCATCGGTCAACGTCAGGCCTGCACAGCATTTTGCACTTTCACTAACCTCAGGAGCCACGCGGGAGCAACTCGGGCGCGTAGGAGAAAATCAATGAAGGGTGGGGATGAGATTAATTCTAGGAGTTGGATAATGTCATGATTGCCCGTAACATATCGTCAGACAGGTTTGCTCGTTGATATCTTCTATTCAGATTCATAATGGGGTAAAATTATCACAAACATATGTGCTGCTAAACCCTTCCTGGAATTGCCCGCATTCCTGCTACCCTTCTTGGAATTGCCCGCATTTCATTTTTACATCAATCTTGATGTGAGAGATTGCTCTCATAATTTCTTCATTTTGCTATCATTTGGAGATTATAATATTCCTGGTGAACAATCAATTATTAAATTGTAGATTTTTGTTAGTTAAAATTAAATAATAAAATTTTAATAAAGGTCACTGCGCTTTAAAATATTGCTTACGAGTCACAATGAGCACTAACTAAAATCATTTAAAAAAGAAAATACTTACAGTGGTGGGTTCAAAGGTGGATACACATCAGAGCCCATAAGAATGTAGATAGTGAATTATGCTACTTGTGGCTTGATATACGGGACATCATCCACTTAAATATGTGGAAAAATTATTTCATAGCATGGATCGTTGCATTAAGACGCCCCAGCATTCAATCTACAGGCCGCGTAGTAACGTTAGGCTTCTACCCCCCACCCCCACCCCTACTTTCACTTTCAACGCTGTCACGGGAAGACGGCCGGTTCGTAAGTGCGGAATGCTCGCGAGAGAGCAGGCATTGTGCAGGTCTGGTGTTTGGTTGCGCAGCAGGCGCGCCCCCCTACCTCGGCCCACTGCTGCACGGGCGGCGGCACGCACACGCGCGTGCAGTAGTGCGTGGTGTCGAGGGGCGGCGGGTGCGAGCGCGAGCGGGAGCGCGCCGGCGAGCGCGAGCGCCGGCGCGGCCGGTGGGCGTGGTCGCGTGCGCGCGCGCGCGCCTGCGCGTGCGCCGGGTCGTCCTCGAGGGCGAGCGCCAGCGTGTGCGCGTCGGCCAGGCGCAGGCGGAAGAAGCGCGACGCCTCGTGCGGCCGGTGGCGGCAGCCCACGGGCAGGCGCAGCTCCATGGCGCGCGAAGACGTGCGCACCGCGATGTCCGGCCCGGGCTCCTGGCCCGGCGGCGGCCCCTGCTGCACCCGCGCGTCATGCTACTGAGGAGAGGCTCGAGGAAAAAAATTCACGAGTCGCAACGCGAATTTCTCTGCCTATTCCACCCGTGAAATTTGCGGCAATAGTGTTGAACTATACATTTGGTATCCTCCAAAAAGTATCCCTTCATTTACCACCTCCTTCTTGCTGGCTTACCACAGGGTGCGATATAGTACTCCTAGCCCAGCAGCGATCCCTGCTGCACCCGCGCCGGTCGCATACGTCATGCTACTGTGGAAAGGCTCGACGAAGAAATTCACGAGTCGCAACGAGACGAGCGAATTTCTCTGAGTATTCCACCCATGAAATTTGCGGCAATAGTGTTGAACTATACAATTGGTATCCCCCAAATGTATCCCTTCTTTTACCACCTCCTCCTTGCTGGCCTATCGCAGGATGCAATTTAGTGCTCCTTGTCCAGTGGCGGTCCCTGATGCACCACAGCTGTTGGGATACGTCATGCTACTGAGGAAAGGCTCGAGAAAAAAATCACGAGTTGCAAGGAGACGAGCGAATTTCTCTGACGAATCCACCCGTGAAATTTGCGGCAATAGTGTTGAACTATATACTTGATATCCCCCAAAAAGTATCCCTTCTTTTACCACTTCCTCCTTGCCGGCCAATCACAGGACGCGATATAGTGCTCCTGGACCAGCGGCGGTCCCTGCTGCACCACAGCCGTTGACATACGTCATGCTACCGTGGAAAGGCTCGAGGAAAAGAATTCACGAGTCGCAACGAGACGAGCTATTTCGTCTCACTACTCCTCCCGTAAAATGTAAGCCAATAGCTTTGAACTATACATTTGAGACGCACCAATCAATACGTCTGATATCCCCCGAAAAGTATCTCTTTGTAACCACCTCCGTCGTGCGAGCCTATGACAGGGTGCAATACATAAATCATAGGAATATCTGTCTTGTGCACTTGAAACGCGTTCACAATTTAATTAGTAATAGTCGCCTCATTTTGAAACTTATTGGAAATAATTTCATCAATGGAATAGTCTTATTAAATTCCATTCCTGCATTCGAAATTTCCAATAATTTTCTCGCCACTCCGCGTCTCAGAAATTTATCGAACATTTCGAAGGCACTTATATTACGCACGGGAATTTCCAAAGCACGAGTGGCATACACAAAGACAGATTATTTCGCCAAAGAAATCAGCTAATTAATATTGTAGTTTTTCATAATGTTTCAGTACGGTGATGTGTGCATGCTCTAACACTGAGATCAAGCAGGATGCATTAAACTTGCTCAAAATAGGTAACAAATTTGTTTGTTGACTCGTGTACTTATATAGGCAAACGGATAATTTCGAAAACTCTAACTCGTGAACTTCATTACCAACAAATTTGTAACTGATGAGATTAATGTCGATCCAGGACAACATCCAAGAGTACGTAACATTTCCGATCGATGCCTCTCATTGTAAACACAACTCCAGAGTGGCATCATGTGTATTTGCAGTGCTTTTACCTATCACGCACTTGTACTTTACCAGGGGGAATTCATCCGGAGTGGGCACCCACGCGCTAGCCTCTTATCCTCACCCCTCGCAGGTGTACAAGTACACCCTTGGGCGTGCATCCGGATCCTGCCGGAACGAAGTGGGCCTTCGCGACGACCTCTCCATGCAATGCCTGGGTCTAGGTCCGCCCTGCCAGCTTAAAGCTACTAGCTTTTCAGGCTAGTACCGGAGTCGAATCAATGCGCCATTCACAAACGCCGTGACAAGTCCCTCCTCTTTGCCCAAAGTATTCGGCCACGACGAAGCCAAGAATCCCACTGGGCGCCACCCGAACTAGAGTTCGAGCTGCTTGTAGTCCCCGTCCCGTCTCGTCACTGCCTACACCTTTAGGCCATTGACGTGACTATCGCCAGAACCAGGGAAACCAGGTTCAAGGCGCAGAAACCAGGAGCTTAGCAGAGCCTATTCACTGCCTCCATCTTGAAGCTACTGGCACCTGAGTGTCTTCGCTGCTGGCGGTGGCGGCGCTGCTCTGCCTGTCCTCCGCGTCCGTCGCCGGCGCCGCCATGCTGCCGCCCACCAGGTGCGCCGTGGAGATCACCAGCCGGCGGATGCTCGCGTGCTCCGACAGACGCACCACCACCTGCCGCCAGGACAGCGCCTTAGCATCCAACGCCCCTTGCAAAAAGAAACCCTCAACTTTTTGGCAATATTCAAACTTTTCTTTTATATCCAGGACAAACTGCTAACCTTAAAGAGACCCAGGTTAAAACCCCAGTATATCTGAGGATGTTTATCCGGTCGTGACCTACTAAGGTTCACTCCTCCTTTCCAAATGGGTACCAGTATTTTCTGGATTTATTAACAGTAAATTTTGGGTAAAGAATATTCGGTTAAAGCTTGAAGCTTGCCACGTCATCTTCATCCCACTTCGCAAGTCATAAGGCCATCTACAGACACCCGTTACATTTGTACAGAGAGCCATGAAATTGTATATTGACCGGAAGAGGCTGAAAGAGAGGATTCCTAAGATCCTGTAACCCTAAGCGGGTTAAAACTGTAGTACTGAAGTACAAGGGTAAGTACTGTGTCATAAATGATGTAAAATGTCTTAATAAAATTTAAAATTTCAAGTATAAAATTTCTAACTCTTATGACACAATGAGCCATAAACAGATCTCTACTGTGGCGCCTTTTAGTTAAGACGATTCTGCCTTCCACGCGACGTTTGAAAGGAGATGCTAACCGTTGCGGTGTGCGGTGCTTTGTGACAGTTTCGAATTTCTCTCGGACCTTTCCTGCGCGCGAAAACTGCACGAAATACAACTAGGGGAGGTCATCCGATTTACAACTCCATTATTTCTATACCTGGCTGCATCATAGCTAAGAAAGTTGAAATTATCTTAGTTATTCAAATTTGTTTGGTCTTTTTTGTTCCTGAAGATAAGTTATCAATTTTTAAAAAGTGTTTAAAAAATGCTTCTTAATGTACAGGAATGCATTCTTCAATTCTGATGAACTCGTATTGTTTCTACACGCATTCGAATACAGAGCATATGCATTCGCTTCACTTTCTTATTTACGTTAGAGGTAATACCTTAGAGGTAAATTGATTTCGTAACTCAAAGGAAGTGTGATATGCAGGAAACAAAGTTTCCATCTGTCATCTTGGAATGATGGAGGCAGGATTTTACGTCTGCATTTTCCGGCTAAGAACAATTGCTTTATTTGTAGTTATGTTTCGACGACCGGGAAAATTCAAATTCTCAGAACAGAAGTACGATTTATAGCCTCTAATTCTTTCCTCCAGAAGCGAGCTTACAACTCATAACTACACAAGTTTTCTACACTGATCCAGTACTCTGTAACTCGTCTAGATGCATATAAATGGTGTAATTATTAGTTGTAATCTAAAAGAGCTGGGCGGTGAAACTATATCAACAAATGTATTGAAATACAATTCCATTTATTTCACTATTGATACTAAAAATGTAACTCCATAAGCAACCATTTACATACATTATGTAAAATACCCTATTACACTGTAAATTAACGATGTATTGACTAATAATTTGGGTTTTGGTGTCACTTTGTAATTGAAATATACACCAAAGCTCATCAAAATTTGACACCAAAGTTCAAGACATTGGATAGAGAAAAACACGAAGACTTCAGAAATTTTCCATTTTTTAATGTCGAAAAGATATAACGGCAACTATGCACTTCAAATTTTTACCATCTTTTGTTCACTAACTTAAAATTGGATGAAATCGTGACAGAAATTTGAATCATGAAACGGGCGTTTTTTAGTACTCGTTTTATTTTGCACGAAATTGCTCGTTTGGGGGGCTACTGCACGATTTTGCACGTTTTGGGTAATGCTGCAAGAAAATTGCACATTTCTAGATTTCACTAGACGAATTTGCAAGACTCATAATTTATTGCATAAAGTGTAATTTTTATATTGTCAACTTGTTGTAATTTATCCTTTTTAAATGTTTCATTTACGAGGACAGGTTTAATGACAAAACCCAGTAATGCATTCGGTTGATACGTAAAACCGTTTAATATGTATAAATTCCGCATTTTTTTTGGCCTATAACTGAGGGTCTATACATTTCATGATATCTATTGTCTAATTAAAATTTCTGACAGTTAGTGCAGCACGGATATGCGGTGTTGCCACGAACAATTCTATCTTTCCAATTGGATCAGATATCCGTTGTGTCATTCCTCGCTGAATCTACCAAGAGGAGACTGCATGCGCGAGTCACATTTGACTTTATGTTCGGGCGCGAAGCTTGATGGCAAGCGCACTGCGTTTCGAATTCATCGAACTTCTCGGAACAGATTATGCCCTAGAAAATCAAGAGATAATAAACGCAGTTTTTGAACGATTTAGCTGCGTGCATACGTACGTCAGAGTGAGGTTCGGCACACAGACAAATGTAAATGTACAAATGTACAAATGTAGAATGAAATTTCCCTGTCTGAAACATAAGATTGATAGTTCTATATCTTCTAAGATATAATACTTTCTCAGAAAATAATTTTGAAATATACACAATTGTGCCCTGGCGGTTGAGCTCATTGTACTTAGCTCAGCGTGGTCGCTTTCCATGACGCCACCCGGGGTTCGAATCGCGGCCGGACAAGTTTATAGTGTGTACTTTCCTTGCAAAGTCCCAGTATATGTTGCTGTGTAACGATGAGAAAATTTACTTCTCAGGTTGAGAAGCTCAGAATATGGTACTTCGTGCTAACGAAGACATCCACTTTAACCCATGGCCGCGAGGCCGGGTCGCTGCCGGTAGGCCATGGACAGTACGCGGACACTCGCGCCAAGTACAAATAAACATAATTGTAAATGATAATGATAACAATTAAGAACATTTCTTCTGTAATTTAATTATTTTTATCTTTAAAGGTATATTTGTATTTTTTAATTTTGTATTTACTTTTGTATTTTTATGCTATTTAATTTTGTGTGCGAGTAATACATGAAATGTCAAATATGGTTTGATTAAACAATAAGCACAAACGTAATTATAATAAAACACTAAAATCATATTTCATTCACCCTAAATATCACATCCCAAATACAAAATAAGTTGATAGTAGATTAACTGAAGTTTTTAGGCTACATAACACCGATTGGCAAAGGTCTGATCTTTTTATTGCATGATTTCGCACGTTGCGGAGTTTTTATTGCACGTTTTAGAGAGTTTTCCTGCACGAAAATCCGCTCTTTAATCTTTATTATTCAGGTGATCAATGCAAAATAGGTGAACTTTTACTTGAGTTCACCTTACAAAATACGTGATATCCGCATTCATTGTCAATTGGAGAATGAGATATTGTATTTATTATATTGTTTTCTAACTCAAAAGACGGCAGGTTAAGTTCAGATTAATTGAACAGACTCGCTCCACATTTACCGTCTCGTATCTCAGTTTCCATAGCACAAAGCGCACTTCGGCATTGATGGCAACAATTATAAATAATACGACCTGGACTGTGCGGTCACATACAAGTACTTGGCCCCAGCTACGGTTGGTAACACCGTTTCGTCAGGAGCATTGTTTAAAGGGAGATCCTAGAGTCCCCAACAGTGCCGTAGTTTCGTCACAAGCTGTACAGGTAGATCGAATTCAGCCGCTATCTGGTGAAGAACTCTAGCGGCTGGCTCTCTGATCGGTAATTTACCGATGTTTCTCCTATCAATATCAGGCGAATGCAGGAGCAATCTACCAAACGACCCACTGACTGACCGCGTGCCATCTTTCCTTCCTCATCTTTATCCCCTCCCGTCACCTTACACACTACTACACATGTCGGGAGACGAGTATTTGTCTCAGTTGGAACTGTGCCTTGCTGGGGGAGATATACGGAGAGGGAAAATTCGCAAGCCGACATGTAGGTAATTTGTCATGTCTGCGGGGAGAAACACCATTCCGTCTCAGGATACAATTTATTCATTGATGAATCCGGGAGCGTCAACTACAAAGGCCATTAGTCCCGTAAGTGCAGTGCATGTGTTTTCCAGGTTATTTGTATCTCCGCAAAATTCGCACTACCATTCCATAATAGCGAGGATATTCCCACGAGAGTCCTCAGTATTTCTAAAATTTCTAGGCATTTGGGGAAATGTAATATGTCGCCGGATAATAGGTGCTACATGAAGTAAGTACACAAAAATCACAAGCTTTTTTTTAGGGAGAATTGGATTTATCTTCGGAAACCTGGATTGGATCCATCTGCGATGCTAAAAGGATTTTCTTATTAGAACATTTCAGTTGCTGGAGAGGAAAGTAGAAAATTTAAAAAAAATATATGATAGGTACTTAATACAATGGTCAATTGTGAGACCGTATAACTCGCTATGAAATTGTTAGAAACGTCCCACAGCGCTCGTACGGCAGTGCGAAGGATTTTATTCTGAAATGTCTGAAGTTTTTTGTGTACCGAAAGAGCAGCTCCCTCCCACACGGAACTAATGATCTTAGTAGTTGTCGCGTCCGGAATCATCACGTACAAGAGCCAGCAAAAAGACTTCCGGTATTTCAAAAGCTAGTGAAAAAAGACCAAAGAAAGTGGCAGAAAAAATACTTTTATTTGTTAATAACAAATACTTTGCCATTTTGAATTACTTGATTTTAAAAATCCAGTCCGATAAATAGCGTTCTCCAATTCTGACTCATAGACGAAGTCTTTCCCGAAAGTTGTCCATACTTCTTTGTGTCATTTCCGGTTGAATGGCAGCCACTGACTACGAGATTGCTTTCTTGAATATTGGCAGGGTTGTGAGGCGGTGTTTGTACACTTGCGTGTTTATGTGTCCCCAATGAAAAATATTCCAAGGTGATACATCGGATGTTCCAAGGTGATACATTGGGGATCAGCTGATTTCTCGTTGCAAAGGCAGAAGACATCCAGAAAATAACACAAAATTGCTAGCGAACGCCCTGAAATGAGAGCTGTGACTCCATCGAGTTGGAAGCAGACTTCTCCATACGAAGAACAATGGACAAGTCCGAAAAGACTTCGTCAATATGTCAAGAATGGAGAATGCCATTACCGGACATACTTTTTAAAACCAAGTAATGCAAAATAACATACTATTTGTTGTTCACAAATAAAAGTATTTTTCTGTAATTTTTAAACTTTTTACAGGTCGCTTTTCATCTACCCGGTCGACCACTGTACTTTGACTTTGGGATAACTGTGGGAAAACACGTAGTAACAATGTTAGAGAACAAGCTCAGTTTATCAATTTACATGATACTGTAGCGTTGACCCAATAAATACAAGGGGTTTTTGTGAGGAGATACTCCGTTTTATTCCAGACAGAAAACATTACAACTTAGTTACGATCAACAACACTCCTTTGTTTCTCTATTGCCTAACACATGAACGTGCCACACGAAACCTATGATACATGTTTACCAACAAACAACATGCCCAAGCCAGGGGCGGAATTCGAACCTGCAACCCTTACAACCAAGGCAGCTAGAGCCCTTCGGCCTTAGCGAGCTCGGCTACCCATCCGGCTTCTGTATCTTTCTTTGTAAGAAATATCGGAAGTCTTTCTGCTGGGCCCTGCATTGCCTCACCCACCTGCCCGTCGGACGCGCGCAGCACGCGCACGCGTTCGGCGCCGGCGGAGGAGGCGGCGGACGGGGCGGAGGAGAGCGCGGAGGAGAAAGCGCTCGACGCAGCCGCAGGCCCCGCCGAGGCCCCCGCCCGACAGCCGCTTGCACCGCGCGCCCCACCTCTTCTTCCTCTTTCCTCCTCCCCCGCCGCCCGCACCGCGTCCTCCTCCCAGGCGCGCGCGCCGCCCTCGTCCCCCGAGGACAGCGACGAAGAGGAAGACGAGGAGGACGAGGAGCGCGCGGCGTCCTCGCCGTCCGGGCGAAGCCTCGCCGCCGTCCGACCTGAGCATCGCGGGGAGCGGCGCGCTGGCGGCGGCGGAGCGCGCGCAGCGGAAGGAACACGCGCGCGAGGATCGCGAGGCGGGATCCGTCCAGTGGCCGGACCAAGCCCGGGATGGCGATCATCGTGGCTGCGCGTTGCCAGCGGCGCTTCGGTTTCCACTGGCGCTTGCGGCGCGCCCATTATTACACCGTCAACAACCCGAGCGAAGCCCTGGATTTTTACTTCCCGTATACGTACGTATACACGGAATGACATACGCAGTATAGGGAAAGTTATGTAATGCTGCGCGAAAAAATGGCCAATTTTCGGCGGAAAAAATTAATTGCCGGGCCGTGAAAACGAATAAGTGGATAAAACCAGTTGTCCTAAATTAAGGAAAAAAAATCCTGCTCTAAACACGTGGTGTAGCCAGGAAACCCTGTTTTCTACAGTTCTGGATACCGAAAAACCCAACTGAAGAGGAAAACGTCCGTCTGTCCGTCTGTGAACACTGCTAGCGCCTACCCATACGTACGATTTCTTCCAAATAGATATTCCCTGGTCGATCTAATTCTAGTCAAGTCTTTGAGATTTTTGAAAAAGATTCTTCAAAATTTGGGGGTACTTTATATGAAGCCCCTCGGGGATTTTCAAATTTTCTAAAAAACGCCTCCAATTTTTTTCTTTAAATTTCTTGTATGAATAGAGTAAAATACACTTATTAACATGCATAGGTCCGATTTTCACGGATAGCTCTGAATTTTCGAAAATTTGAAAGTTTGGATTTTTTCGGCGTCTTTCTCCAGCTACAAATTGAAGATAGAGATTTTTTCTTCAAATTTTTTCGGTATCAGAAACCGACCAATCATGGATTCTTGACTACGTAACGTGTTACCATATATAGGAAGAAGATTTGATCTACTTTTTCGTTAACACGGCCTGTCAATAAGAAATTATCTGTCACAAATTCGTCACGATTACAATACTTTCTCTTCTTACGAAGCAGGGCGAGAAGGTATAAACAGGTAAACAGATAAGTACTATTGAAGGCTCCCCACCTGAGCTCGCCGAGCGGGGAGAGCGGGTGTAGGAGGCGGCCGCGCAGGCGCGCGGGGGCGCGCGGGACGACAGGGGCCGGGAGCGGACGGTGGACGGTGGGCCCGGGTCGGACTGCGAGCCCTCATCCGCAGACTCGGACTCCGTCCCCACGTCGGCCGCCAGCGCGCCTTCTGCAACAACGTCCGCCGCGCCTCACCGTCACGCACGCCCCCCAACGCCAACCGAATTCCCGCGTCCTCGGCGGGCTTGTTTCAGGATTGATTCGTGATTCCGGGCGGGCTAACTGCTAAGATCATCATCTCTTCAGTGTAGTACGTGATTTACCGCCGGAGGAGGTGTTGATACAATATACCACCGTTGAATGGCGAGATCCCGCGCCGACCTACACGTCGACTTGCAGGATTTTCCCCAATCAGGTATCTCTTATCAGCGAACCGCCCCAATGTGTCCAGGCGCGCGTTTATTCGGGTTCTGCTCCGGCATTCGCCTGGTGTTGATCGGAGAAACCATGGGAAACTACCGATCAGAGCAACGGGACGGTGGGAGTTCTCCTCCAGACAGCGGCTGAATTGGACCTAACTATAGAGCTAGTGTTGAAAAACCCGCCGCCGGCGGGACTGGAACCCTCGGGGCGTCCAGGCAGAGGCACTGCAATGACATCAATGATGCCTGAGCCACCAAACCTATGCTTCATTCATATAGATTCAATGAACATTTTGATGGAATAGCAGAGTTTAGAGTGAGGGTGAGATATTAGTTAAGGACGTTTCAACTTATTAGCTCATTGGTCTCTTATAATTGATGTAATAGCAAGTACTTACATTACTAAAGTAGTTATTGGCCGTTGGCCGTGGCGCATTCCCCCTTTAGATCATGAGTTCGGCACCGCCCTACACGTCCGGTTGTGGGGGATTTCCCCTCCAGGTTTGACCCCCAGCGGTGCACTCTCCCCAGCCGGGGCGGGTCGGAGTTCCCCACTTATCTCCTTGATGTGCATGGTGTGGGTGTAAGGGGAGAAGAGGGACAATGAGAAAATAAGGAAAGGAACCGTTGCGCGCCGCCCTGGCCCGTTTCTTAAGGTTCACTTCCGGCATTCCTATACTGTCTGAAGAAGATACGAAAAAAATCGGATGGGAGCAGGCGGCCCCTAGAATTCTCTTCCAAATGTTGAATTCAGCCCCTAGGTCAAAAATCCGCTACCTTATCGACGAGGATCGAAGCCTACGATCTGCCTGACAACGATGAAGTTACGGCAAAAATGTTGACAACGTTTTCTAGTGTAGATCCACCAGGTGCGTATGTGGTTGCGAGTCTGAAACCGAAGCTGTGTAAAGCGTACGTTCTGGATTCGAATCAGGTGGTTCGAAAATCGACCACTGCATTGAATCTAGAGGCTATTCACAACACTTCCACATAGAGGCTATGAGAATTCTGCCCTAAGCTGTCACCTCTGTGTTTTCTCCGATCAATTTCAGTCACAACCATTAACAAGGAGCCATAAACCGTGCGTGATCATTCCTTTTCCGTCCCATCTCCACTTTCAGACTAATGGTGGCAATGTGATTGCTGCAAGTATTTGAAGCCAACTGCTTGCAGTGCTCTTCACCCTGAGAGGCGCAAGAACTTGCTCCAATCATCTTGCCTGTCGTAGCAATGATGTTCAGGAAAGTAGTTGCCCAAACACAATGATGGCGCGCAAGTTGTAACTTCCACTGATGTCAAACGTCAGCTGTTGTGTGAATAATACCGAAGGACTAGATGTATTTAGTGCATCTGAGTGTCGCGTAGCACGGAAATTGTGGTTAATAGTTTCACATTGTTTTCACAACGTTACTCTGCATTTGGGTACTACGAAAGATTTGTCTGTATTTTATTTGGTAACCCTTCGATGCACGGAGCTCGGATTTTGCGACTTTATACTTAATGGGCCTCAGAGGCCACGGTCTGAATAAAACACTAATTTGGGGCTGGGATGAAGAAGTAATGAATGCAATAATATTTATTATTCAATAAACTTGCATTTTAAAATTTAATGTATAATAAGGCATTATACACCATTTATTTTCAACCATAGCACAGAATACTGTTTTAAAAATGTTTCTGGTAAAAGTTTTGTTTTCGCACATGAAACAATGGATTTTGTTTTTGTCTTTGTCGAAGAGGCTTAAATAGCCCTGGAAAGAAAGTAATGTCCTGAATAGAAAGAATTTATAACAATTTTACCACGATATTAACATAAACACACATATTTTTTGAAGATTACGAACGCATTCAAGCCACCAACGTCAAAGTTGTGTAAATAATTTCATTGATCATTCACGAGTATGCCTTCACGATGTGTAATTGTCGACTTTTTTATCCGTGAGGTCAACTCTAATCTTTCTTTGAAATAGGCAAGAATAATTGATGGTTTCTTGTTTGTCGTTTTTTGGTCTTTGTCCTGATGTATTGTGCTAAGAACACAAAAAAATGGTTGTTATGACTGTATGATACAAAAAAAGATTTTTATAAAGATTTCAGAACATAATTATCTGCCGTTATAATCTCACAGTTCAGATGGTATTTCCTGTGGCTCATAATGTTAGTTTCTCCTCATTAGAAATTCACAAGGAATATCCACGTAATATAATCACTAGAAACTCTTAGAAACTCAAAAACGGTATCAGTTGTAACGTATAACCAGCAATGAATAATAGCTGTACCAAATCCTTCACCATTTTGATGCAAAGTCTTTTGCACAAGCTCATCTTTGGTTTTTCCATAATATATTTTGCAATTTAGGTGCAAATCCATTCTTAGAAACCCAACAGAAAAAAAACTCTTTATTCCATATTCATGTGGTCATGGTTTAGGTCTCTTGGCAAGTAATAATGAAGTCTGGAAGGATAAGAAATAATTCCAATAACATAAATGTGTTCTTTGCGTTAAAAGATACGTTAAGGAAAACAGACTACCGGGCCACGGAGGCCCACTTAGTGGAAAGCACAATTACCTTCAAAAAGTTGAAAAATGTGAAAACTTTCATGGATCACTGAACCATTCTTTGCCATAAGAAAAGAAACATAACAACAGAGGGTATCATGAAAGTACACACCTGTAATATAATGTAAAATTAATTTACAGCATTAAGAAACACGGCCGGGCCTCTGAGGCCCACTAGGTGCATGAATGGTTAATCTACTTTATTTGATCATTGTTGTTGTTAGTTTTTTACTCTGTTCAGAGAACTTTTTTCAAAAAATTTTTGCCACCGCTCTCTGCATAAGCACAAACTTATGTCATTTTGCAGAATGCTTAATTTTCATTGTGCGATTTTTCTAATCACTTGAAATTGCCTTCCAGAAAACAGGCACGATAAATTTGATAATTTTCGATAAATTTCAGCGTGCACTCTACAGACTGACTACCGTAAAAATTTATTTTATTAGCCACCACAAAAAAATACTGTAGGCTGCACGTGAGAATGTTTTACGAGCAACGATTTTTGCATTTTTAACCCTAAACAAAACACAACGGCATCAAGAAAAGCAAAACTTGCAATTCAAAATTTCCTTTTGTCGCGAACCGTTTGCATCAATCATGTTGGAAGATTTTGAGCGATGCTGTACAAAAGCCGAAAAAGCTGGCCAGCATTCACCACGAATTCTACCTCGGGCAAGCGATGAAACTTCCGGAAACAACATTCACATAACTGTAGCACGCAGAGCACATGCAATTACCAGGGCGGCAGGGGCGGAGCAAAGAAACTTACCAAGACGTTTTACCCTCGCAATTTCGCTTGCGTAAGCGCAATTGCAGGGCAATTTCTTGTCAGTCATGCTGGCACTAGGAGCGAGCTGGACGAAAAATAGCATACGGGTAGACAGAATTAGGATGAGTTGTATATGGACTGTAGG
>JAHLJT010008756.1:2069622-2196059 GCA_031308135.1 Acheta domesticus
GTCCCGACATCTACTACAATATGATGTTTTTGAGGGACAATATTCTCAACTTATCAACACTAAATACTTTCATGATACCCCTTTAGTGTGTTCAATATAATATGAACTTATCACTGACTGAACAACATCAAGGAGTAAATACAAACCCATTTTAGAGTAAAAGATTATATGCTTATTTTTTGCTTTCAAAAGTGCTGTCACAAGTTCCAAAAACTTCGTGGGCGACGTGCTTTAAAAACCAGTGTTATTTGTGCTTTATAAAGCTCTAGGGCAGACCTGCAGAACGCCTGCTCCCGCGGGCATTCTGCACTTGAGAGCCGATTGTCTGCCCGTGGCAGCGCCGAAAGTTTAAGTAGTGGGGAGTAGGAAGCTTTGCGGGGAGGGGAGAAGTCTGACGTAGCACGACGCGGCGCGTAGATTGAATGCCTGGGCGTCTAATAATGATCCATGCTTCAAAATTAAATGCCCATTTGTTTAAATGGATTCTGTCTAGTATTTCAAGTTATAAATTCAACCAAGCGAAGAATGAAGGCTGCGATTGCGGCGCGTCGTGGAACTAACAGTGTAAACACGGGTCTATACAGTCAGTTTCGCTAACAAAAGTCGCCAGGAGCGGGAAGCGAGTTCAGAGACTGCTATGGAATCACTATAGAGGTTGCTATAGAGGTTGTGAATTAGCTGATACAACATAACTTCAGAGACACATCATGCAAGATTTGTATGCCTGTTTTATTTTTGTCCCTTTCAGTTGCTTTTTTATACTTTGTCACCGTTCTAGTACAAGAATGTATAAAAGTTCTATTTTATATTGAATTTTTAATACTTATTCATTGAATTTAAACATTTTGTATTCTTGTTCTTCAACTTTCTTTCCATAGGCTCTAGGCGGTTTGTTAGGTATGCAATAAAGTAGCCAAAACATTAACGTTACTGTCATAAGTATCTACAATATTCTTCATTATGGTGGTAGTTACTCCCTACATAAAAAATAATTTTATTTTCTTTATATTCTGAGAAACTATCAAAAATTAGTTTGACAATTTTGAATCGTTTTGCAGAGAAAATTATACATTTATTTCTTCCAATATGAGGTGCAGACATGTCCAAATGTAGTTAAAATATTAATTGGGAAGATTATTGATTTGCGACGAAATAAATCGCGCTTTCTTTCTCAGTAGTTTGGCGCGGTCCCATTTTCATTTTGAATTGAGTATCCTTATATCTCCGTCTCTGTCGTTTCGGCTGTAAACACAGACGGTGGCGCGCTCCAGTAAACATCATTCTCAAGTTGGTCGAGCTATATCAGTGTCATAATTCACTGTTTACGTTCTGTGCACTCCTGTATACTGTGCACTATGGATACTGTATATAATCCACCTTTGTATCCACCACTTTATGTATTTTCATTTTCTAATTTTTTATGTACCATTACTTATTAATTATTTACGTCAAAAACAGTTAAAAACTGTGTGTGACGAGCTATGGGGAGAAGTGAATTTTGTGCACGTTTTCATAATTCTGTGATCTCTATCCTAAACCATAATTAGTCGAATTTTGAATACAGAAAAGAGAGTTTTTTTCGAGTTTTGTTGACAAAATATTCGCTCCTACATAATAAAATATATTTTCGAAGGTAAATCCGCGGCAATTTTGCGGCAAAATACTTTTTGCCGCGATAATATGGAAAACGATAATTTGAATATCTATATTTCCCACTAAAATTCAGAAGACGTGCACAAATAATGAATTTACATTTATGTCCAGAAGAAAAACAAGGGACCATCACAGCATTTGCTCAAGGATAAGGGAAACTGGACGAAAAACCTGATCGAGATGGGAAGAATTTAATGGGAATTTTTAAAGAAAATAAAATGCTCATTGTGACTCTTAAGCATTATTTTACAGCAATAGCTTTAAAATATATGCTTATATATAAGAAAAAAATTATTTAATTCTAACACAAAATTGTAATTTAATAATTGATTGTTCACCAGGAATGTTATAATCTCCAAATCATGGAAAAATGAACAAAATCATGAGAGCAATCTCTCACATCAAGATTGACATAAAAATAGAATATGTGGCAATTCCAAGAAGGGTAATGTTTAATAGCACATTTGTGACCATTTTCCCCCATTATGAAACTGCATAAAAGAGATCAACGAGCTAACTTCTGTGATGATGTGTTACGGACTAACATAAGATAATCATGGGTATTGGTTAAATAGAATGCAAAGGGCTTTATATTTTTATACGATCTCGTAAACGACTCTACACTCTTGTCAGAAATTAGAACAGAAAATAATCATGATTTTTTTAAGAACAATATGTTTTGCTTTGAGAGAACCGTCTTATTCAATTAAACATAGTTAATATAAAATAGTTTATTGCTGTCATCGAACAAAAACAATTCAGTCATCAAAATTTTGTGTTTAGCACAACACTAAATTTGTGATTACATCGTAGCAAAACGAATTACATTATAATACTTGGTGTCGAAATCTAATATGTACAATTCGTTGTAGTTTCATATTTCGCCCTGTCATATACCGAGAACAAACATTTGCAACATAATACAAAAGACAATATTACTTGAACTGTATATTACCGTCATGTTCTTGCCGATTGCTCTTTAAATTTACGCGCTATCTTTCGAATTGCGCATTCTGATTGGTGGTCCCCACTCCTAGATTGGGTCTCATCCCCACCCTTCATCGATTTTCTCATTTGCACCTGAGTTGCCCGCACGCAGCTCCTGAGGTCAGTGAAAGTGCACAATGCTGTGCAGGTCTGCTCTAGGGTAAATATGTATGATAAAGACGTGCGATATTATGTCAGAAATACATAAACGTTTCGACTTTTAAGGTTAGTTTTGCATGTATTACTTTAAACAATGAGTTAGTATTTCAATAAGTCTTCCATTCTATGTATTCAAAGCCTTGAAAATGCGGAAAGTCCGAAAAATTGCGACGTATTTGAATTATGCGCGTAAATTTGCCCCCAACATGGCAGCCAGCGCAAGCTTCAATTTGCAACGGAGAAGGACGGCCATTACCATAGGATTGTGTGGCCTTGGTTATATCTTGGGAGGTGGCAGTGATCCTTTCCCGCTGGAAGGTGAAACAGGGGCGCCGTTCTATGCGTCGACTTGCGGGATTTACCTCCTCCACATACTTCGTTAGCGATGCATCGTCTCCGCCGGGGTAAACTAAGCATGTGTGGTAATGTAGTCTATACGTGTGTGTATGTGTGTGATTGGATGTGTATGTATGTATGGATGGATGGATATGTGTATATTTCTGTGTTTATGTGAGAGAGGGGGAAGATGGTGAGAGGAAACACGGAAGAGCAAGGAAAGGTCGCACGCGGTCCTTACCTCGGCATTAACACTTTGACTGCCAGGGGATATTTCGTGAACTTTTGATTCTGGCCAAGACCACTCTCCAATTATGTGTCCAGGCACTGGACGTAAGTGCTCAAAAATTATTATTTCCGGCGACTCAGGGGTGCCAAGAATAAGTCACCCACTTGATTTCATTGGAGCTGTATGTATGTGATTCACAAGAAAAATCCACAGCTCTGGACGTGATCGTATATGATGCACGCGGCCAGTCACAAAAAACCTACTGTGCATCACATGTGATGCACATGGCAGTCAATGTGGGTTCAGCTTTTACATTCAACTCGTGATCGGGGAAACTTCAGAAAATCATGGATCAAGGAAGCATGTCTCTAAAGCTGTTCGAAAACTGTGTGAAAAGAGGTTCTACCAAGAAAAGAGCTGCATTTTATATCAACGTATTTTCTTGGACTTTGGTCTGGTCGCATTTTTCGTAAGTTTTTGTTTGATTTTTTCATACAACATAAAAGTGAACAATGATACGAGTTTGAAACATGAGCCCCACCCTCAACTTGCCATACCTCAAATCTACAGTCCACCGTTGGAAAAATATTTCCTCCCCTACGTATTAATAATAATAATAATAATAATAATAATAATAATAATAATTTATTGAGTCACATATACAATTACAATCGTGTATGACGAGTCAATGTATATTGGGTGGAGAGAGGGAAGTTACCATTTACGTCCAGAAGCAAAGCAAGGGGCCATCTCAGCATTTGCTCAAAGGACCAGGGAAACTGGACAGAAAAACCTGATCGAGATGGAGTCATTGCCCTAAGAATATACTACCAATACTTTTTACAGGTAGATTAAGATATTATACAGTATACAATTATTTTTAGTAGCAAAATATTTAACATTTTAGAATTGTAGTTTTATGTTAATGTAAAATTAAAATTTACTTGTTACTGTCATTCTATACTGCTACTATAATATAATAACTATAATATAATAATAGTAATAGTAATAATAGTAAAAGTAAAATAGTGAAATATATAGTATTTTCCTATATTTTTCTTTAGTTACTTAACTACACTTTCAATTTTCCTGAACCAGACAAGTTAAGGTGTGTTTTTCTGCTACAGGGCTAACACAGGACCGAGCTCAGGCGCTGCAACGACGCGACGAGTGAGATCCTACTGAGGGATCTGACCTAGGGATGGTGATGAATCAGCACCTCACATCAGCAGGTGAGATCACCAATGTGTGCGCGTTTCGAGGTAAAGAATTCATTACGCTAATAAGCCTACCTACAAGTATCGCAACTTAAACTAGCGGTGCTGCAACAGAAGCGTACTTTCTTGCATTATATATAACTGTTACGAAATGAAAATATAAAAACTTGCCAAGTTTTTAGAGGGAAGCTGGAGGGAAGTTCGCAAAAGAATGGAAGCCTGAATGTTGGTCGGATATATTAATGTGACATTCTGCTTTTAAAACCCAAATAGTAGCGACTTCAGGATAGTTGAAAGTTTGGCAAACCTGAGGAAGATAGTTTCAGCAAATTAATTGGTGGTTCTAAATTTAGGAGGAAGAACTCGCGGAAGCGAAGAAGGCAATATTTTCCAATTCATTCCTGGTTACAATAATTCACGAATAATGTTTAGCTTGTACTTTAAATTAAAGTGTTCGTATTTAAATTATCCTCAAGAGAGAAGCCAGCGGACGCAGCGATGACTGGCAATACAGCTGCAGCTAAATTTATTGACTCAAACGATCATGCATTCACATATTCATGCACCATTGCGGGAACATGAGTTCAGAGGGATTCGTAACACTAACGTTTGCAATTTTCGAAAATTCACAGAGTTCAAAGAAAATTACAACTGTGCCATTATTTTATGGGTTACTTGTTCTATCCGTGGAAAAAAATGGAAGGCAAAAAGTGGAGCGTATTTTTATTATGTTTTTTTATAATTTGCTCTCATATTTTTGTCAAAAATATTGTACATGGCTCTTTTTAAAGGTGTGTTTTTTATAATAGATTTTAAGACAAACACCTCTTTTTTCAGTAGTTTACTTTTGCAATTTAACTATTCTCAAACTTCCGAAAATACAGATTGTTGCTAAAATGAGACCAGGACATTTTTATCGTCCTTTGATACACGCAGGTCAAATTTAAAGAAATCATTTGCAGTCATTTTTGATAAAAAATATAATTAATAAATGAAGGAGATTTTCCCAACCTATGGAACTGACAAATCAATTGAAGTTGAGCGGGACATTCCACAAGGTATTAGTTAATATCAACCGTTAAGAAATATAACAAATACACAATGCCGAATGACTGAAGTCTAGTGTACGGTGCAACCTAAGGAAGTCGTTCAAACCGGCCCTTCGCGCCTCTCCGGCGAGGGGAAAGCCACGGTGGAGGGGACGAGGGGTGTTTGGGGGATTATGAGGGGAACCTTTCGGTAGGGAGGGGTAGAGAGCAATACGCATAACTTATTACATACTTATAAAAAGCAAAGTATGGGCGGTTTAAATAACTGTAATAAATACACTATTGAAATAATTTTAATGGTTCGTAATTGGTCACGGACGTGACGTCATAAGTTAGGGGAGGCAATTTCTTGTCTGAGTTTCATTCAGAAATACTGGTTGGAACATGGTGGTTGTGCAACTGATTTTTCTGTGTTGGGGTAGCTGTTGTGCAGTTACGTCTCTTGCGTTCTTCAAATTCTTCGTGATTTGTGTTTTTGAATGTCGAGTGTTTGTGCTACGAATGTGGCTTTTTTTACGCGTTGCGCCGGAAAGGGTGTGTGGCTGTAATTGAATGGGAGCAAGAATGTGGTTTGATTGCTGCAGGCTTTTCGTGTCCTTATGTAAGTGTCCGATGAGGTGGGCCAAGCGAAAGTAATTGAGTGATGTTTTCGAGTGGAAGTGCAGCAAGAAAGAGGCCACTTCTCATGCGCGAAAGTGTTCAGTGCGGAAAGGGTCATGGTCGCGGGAAGCAGATTGAGTGTGACTGAAGTATCAATTTTTGTCTTTCCTTGATGGCGCCTACCTTAAAAACCGCCTTCCGGTAAGTTTTATTCATTTCTATCAGAGCGCGTGGCGTAATTTGAGGGAGGGCTTATGGGGACTCTATTGTCGTCGTCGTCGTCCTCCTCCTCCTCCTCTGCCCCTCCCCACCGCTTCCCCTTCCCCTTCCCCTCACCGCTACATCGCTTCTCTGAGGGTGTACCGTACACCCTACTTTAACCCCGAATTTATTTACGAAAAGTGGATGGTTTTCGAGTTATTTTGAAAAACTGAAATATAGCGGATTTTTAACACGTTGTTTGCGAAAAACAAAATTTTTGTTGGCAAACCTGATATTCGAGTTCAGTGATCCCCAAAACCTATAGGACCCAAAAATCAAACTACACCAAACTTTCTCCTATTTTCTCCCATTTGACTAGACCACTAGTACAGGAAAACGTTTAATCCATAAATTTACAACCACTTTTAAGAATAGTAGGAATGGTGTGGCATTTACGATGCTATCAATGAAATCAACATTTGATGTAGGCTCCTCATCGTAATTGTTTATTTCGCATAAAGCTTTTTTCGGCCGCATTGCGGCCATCTTCAGTGCTCTTAGAGGCGGCTGTGGGCCTCAGTCCAGACAGACAGCGAAGGGCGAAGGCAAAAAGCTTTATGCGAAAATAAACAATTACGATGAGGAGCCTACATCAAATGTTGATTTCTTTTAAGGAATGTTTCAACATAATGACGACAATTCATTTGAGTACCGACAAAAATCAAAATATCCGATTCGAACTCAAGGGACCTCGAGTTCCTTTAAATCGATCGATAAAAATCAGTTTTGAAGAAAATCGGCAACTGAACGGTTTAGACCACAGAGACAGACAGACCCAGAGAGGCAGAGAGAGAGAGAGAGATAGACAGCGGACCGACGGCCAACGGACCGACGCGTCGCGACGTACAAACGAACAGACGACATACAAACGGACAGACGGGCACTTCATACTACTTCTATTAATATAATTATGATTACTAGTATTAAATCACTGCGTTTCACAACTTAACTTTACTACGCTCGAGACATTCAGAAGGAGATGAAATTTTGTGTAATTGCGTTTCTTTTATTTCGTAAAAGCACTGAACGAAGACAAACTATTTCAATTCAAAATTGTTTGAGTCTATACATTTAGTCGAAAATAAATGGTCTACGTACTTGAAATTTAAAGTTGTTTTGTAGTATTTACTGCTGTAAAGCCGTTTTGTAGTATTTACTAAAATGATGTACTTACCCCATGTGACCTCCAACACAAACCAATGTGCAAAACTCGTAGAACGTGACTGCTACTGCCTTGGTAGTTATTGTGGAAAGATGTCTTCTATATAACAAATTTTTCACTGTCTTCCGGAAAGCTCAACATATAAATGAAGGAAACGTATTCCGGTTAATTACAATCCACGTGTTCGCTGTCAAAGCGACTTCGTTTGCACAGCACCAGAACACGACTGCAACCACGCAGCACGCGACAGACGAAGCGGGAGCGAGTTTAAGACATAACCGATAAGGCTAGGCTCAGCAACTATGAAACCATTTAACTCTGTGACGTCTGAGCATTTTGTTAATTTATAACGTATTTAGCTCACGGGTACTTGGAGTTGCTCAGTAATGTTTTTAATAAACTGGATATGTTCAACAACTGTGTCAAATATTAGATTAAGAAATTAAAATTTATCACGAAACCTTGCAAATGGATCTTAAATATTATGTAATAATAAATTCACTTCGCAATTTATTTCATTATATTACGATGGAAAATTTGTATTCCCAAATTAACTAAAATACGATCTTAAACCTTTAAATATGCTGGACAATTTACAATGACAAATTTTTACGCATCGGATACATTTATTATATCTTGAACTGTATTAGACACGAAAATTCTATTTATAAATAGTGTATATTTAAATTAAAGTGCAATTTATAACTTCGTTTGTATTGGTAATATATAAAACTTTAATGTGTAATCTATTCGTTATTTTCAGTTTGGGTAGTGTTCTGAATCGTTATTAGTACATAATGTTATCAATAATATCCTGATTACCTATACGTATATTACAAAAAAGTCTAAACTCATTGTACTTTTGTGTTTTTTCAAGTTTGCTACACTCATTGTGGTTAAAATGAATATAAATTTAATTTTAAAATTTAATTTAAAATGCAATTAGTTAAAATACAATTGTAATGTAACAATTAAACTAGAGATAGATATTAGATAATATTTTATTATATAGATATTTTACATTTTCACTACAATACATTAATTCGTTTGATATTCTTTATGATTTTTTCAATAGTATTTTATATTCAAAATGTGTCTTTGTGCAGTGTCATTCTTAGCCCTTTCATTACAATAGAATAAACAATTTTATCTATTACTTCATTTTTCAAAAATCTTCAATATCTTAACATATTTATGAATCTTTATCTGTAATCGCCATTTCTTTGTTAGCTGTTTTGGTTGTCTAAGATACATAATTAAACTTCATATTCGTAAGTAGTAAGTGAATTAAAATTTGTAAAAGTGAAATGAATTAATTCGCAAGAGAATACAATATTATTTAAGTTGTTAGGGACGAGATAAATGATTATGTAAACAGCTGAAACGGATAAAAAGTGTATAGTAGTCGAGAGTAAAAATTTTTACTCTCTTATACCATAAATAACTATTGTCTCTTGCGTAATTCCCCGAATGATGACAAGGTGCTCTCTGCATAGGTTTGCAACCGCGCGCTCCAGGAGTCAGTGCGCTACAAAATGCTGCCAGAAGAGACTGGAAGCTCCGTAAGAGACTCAAGATGCTTTTTACGAGCCGCTGGCGCGA
Source organism: Acheta domesticus (assembly GCA_031308135.1). Classification (NCBI taxonomy): domain Eukaryota; kingdom Metazoa; phylum Arthropoda; class Insecta; order Orthoptera; family Gryllidae; genus Acheta; species Acheta domesticus. Next base: position 2,078,878 of record JAHLJT010008756.1, read on the forward strand.
TAATTATTAAATTTTTTATTGAATATTGATTGAATATTTCTTTGAATTGTATGCTCATGAAATATATGATCAGAAATATACATCAAGATCATTCAATTATTTTTTTCTAAAAACCTTAAATCCTAATCTTGAGTAAACTATTCACTGAAGCAGAATTGTCATAATTTATTTTATTAAGTGATAAATTATGTTTTCTGTGAAAGAAAATAGCCCACTTGCGTTCGGAAACTATAATTTTTACTCCATGTAGTTTCCTTGCATTTTTTTGTTTAATCAAGCATTTTTACTGCAGGGAAATTAAACAATTCAAATTTTATTCATAAAAATTTTAAAAAAAATGGAATTGTTTTCTTCAATTTGGTTAACATGAACAACATTATTTGAACTGAGTTAATAGGCACAGAAATACATGACAATAATCTCTTCAGAATCTGAAATCATGGAAACTTAAATATGCCAATATCTTTTTTTTAAAATAGTTATAATTGAAATATTCAAATGAATGGATGTATCTCCTAAACCAATTTGAATTTCACCAAAACTGATTTATATATTCACTTGTATCTGTTAGGATGTTTCAACGAGATATATTCATGTAAAAAGATATGCGAATACATTTGATTAGGGGAAAGCAGATGCAGTGACCACAATTATGAACATTTACATAGTTTTCTCAAAAGTTTTGGCCTACATTTCTAAATTAGTTATGTGAAACTCGATGGGCAATTAGCATGCTTCTTACTGAATAGATTGATATAAAAACGACCAATTTTTAATTTGTTTTATTATTGTTAACTTATTTCCAAATCCAGATTTTATTCCTGTTGTATCCATTTCATAATACTAAAAGTTGGCAGTGGACAAGTATCGAACTGAGTAATGAGCAGTCAAAATTCCATCATTTGAACGTGCTTGTGACCAAAAACGTCCAAAAAAGGGCCGGTTCAGCTTACTCTATGCCATGCCTATACTAATAAGATATTTTCATCTTATTTTTAAAATATAAAATAATGATAATTAACAATCTGTTATATTCCACACCACTAGAAACATAAGCTACACGTTCTATAAGTTTGAAACAAGTTAGAAACTACCAACTCTAATTTTTCAAAATTTTGTGCTTGAAGTGGTCATTACTTACGTCGCTGCCCCGAAGTGAAAATGTTGGAATAAGCATTGCCATAAACATTTTATAATAAATTGCGAGGAGGAAACAATCTCGACACAAATTCTAATTAAAATGAATCTTAAAATATCTATCAATTTGCATTGTACATACCTGCAGTGGAAATACTCCAAATATTTCTAATCCGTCTTTTAAAAAACTATTTTGTAATTTCATTTTATAATGTAGCAATAGAAAAAAACACTTTTATTGAATTCTCAAACTACATGAATGATATTAGTATTTTTCAGAAACTGATAATTCTCAGTAAGATAATTCTGATACAAACAAATTTATGTAAAATGACTGGCATTCACATTTATATTACCCTTTGTGCAAGTTTAAATTCAAGAGACTCCTATTGTGACGATGTTTAGGTCGCCAATGTGCAAGAAAGTCACTACGACCTTGCTAAACTATTAAAGGAAACTTCGACATTTTCTCATGGTTAGAATAAAGGACACAATGTAATCGACAGTGCTTTATTTCTTTTCCAAGAGATTTTAGGAACCTTAGCAATATGCATATTTGCTTTTGAGAACTGAAAATGTTGAAATTGGATCCATAAATAAAACAACACCGAACCTAATCAATTCAGAACTCCTTTTATTGATTTTTTTGGCGGAGGGTCACTGCTGGCTTTCCGGCCGGAGGGGGAGGTCAGGGCTTGGTGAGGGCCCAGTTGACCCAGTGGGCGACGGCGGAGGCCGCGGAGGTGACGGCGCCCACCACGCCGTTGCGCTCGCCGGGTCGCCGCCCGGCGCCGGGGGCCTGCCCCAGCGCCACCCCCAGCGCGCTGTCCCCGGCCCTCCGCGAGGCCCGCGCGCGCCACCAGCCCCGCCGCCTCCACCACGCTGTCCACGGCGTCGAACTGCGCACGCCACGCGCCCCCTCCAGCACGCCCCGCCTTCGCTCGCGCTTCGGGGGTGCAGTTAGTTCAGTGGTGTCAAGGTCTTCTACTCGTGGCTGGGGCATCGTAGCATGCCACGAGCTTCTCTGCGCAACTAGCGTCGAGAAAGGGAACTAGTAGAACCCCGCCGTTTTACTATAGGGATGACGTCTCTGGTGGCGGGGAAATGAACTGGCGTGGAGGGGCAATTTCGTCGTGGCACTCGTACCACGGACTCCAGCTCGTGGCATCGATCTTGACAACACTGATTTAGTTGTTACTCGCGGCAACTACTGTTCTCGTTACGGGTCATCCGTAAATTACGTAAAGCTAAAGAGGGGGGAGAGAATTTGAGGCTACGTTACATAGAGGTAAGAGGGTCATAGTTTAATGTTATGTAATGATAATATTTTCAAAATGATTCATTATTTACTGAAAAGAATCCATTATTTAATCCCACTCTCAAACTTAAAAAATGAACAAATTAATATTTTTTTAAATAGAAGAATATTAAAAAGGTATGGTGAATAAATTGTTACAATAAATTGAAATATTGTTTTACCAAGCGTATATTGATTGAATGTTAGATTAAGAAAAATTATTCAAAACCGATCTCTAAAAACCAATTGGAAGAGCGCAATAGATTCGGATCCCATGCATCATCACGACGGCGTTTGCACGACTTATCAGAAACTCTCTCTCCTATCGTTCTTCGTTCACAATTATCCCCAATCTTATTGTTATGTACAGTCCGAATCGCTAACCAATAAGGACACAAATTGTGTGTGTGACAAATTTTAATACATAACCAAATTAATACAACTCGTCCTTACTGCTTTATAATTTTATTTTTAATTATTGAAAATCGGGGGGGGGGCGAAAATGGGGGCAAAAGCGTTAGGAGATTATTAGACGGGGGGGCTCAAGCGCGCGCTACAAATACGTTACATGAGAGGAGAGGGTATTCAAAATACTCCAGATTTGCGTTACGTAATTTATGGACGACCCCTAAGTCCTCTGACAATGAGTGGAATGCGTGTGATAGTCGCGAAGTGGCGGTGATTCTCACCAGCAGGTTGAATATTTTGTGATTCCCCGGCGCGTCAACCATTATAGTCATTAATATCATAAGTGTAGTACATGTTTTTATCACGGGAAGTGGCGGTGTTCTTCCCTCTCTGAATGGTGAGATCCGACTCCTGCCTATTTGTCGACTTGTGGGTGTTTTCACCAACTAGGTTATATCCCACCAGTGGGGCATCTCCCCAGCGGGGACAAGGCTCCAACCTCCTGTCTTGTCTCCCGACATGTGCGGTTTTGTAGTGCATGAAAGTGTGCGTGTAAGTAAGAGGTGAGGATAGGACAAGGAAGAGGAAGGAAAGCTTGCGAGCGGTCCGTGGAACATTTGCTACGGTACTACTCCGGCATACGCCTGGTGTTGATCGGAGAAACGATGGAAAGCAACTGATCAGAGCGGCTGACTGCTAGTATTCTCCCGCAGACAGCAGCTGAATTTGACCTAGCTGTCTAGCTGGAGTAGAAAATCCTGCCACTGTCGGGACTCGAACCCTAGGACCTGCTGTTCAGAGGCACTGAAGTGATATCAATTGATGGCCTAAGTCGGATTTATTTATGTTTTCGGGCACATCAACAGCAACTGTCATTCGTCCCGGCAGTGTAGTGAATATTGTAGACCGTGAGGTAACAGTGTTTCTCCCTCACTGGGATGTTGAGATCTCGAGTCTACCTGGTTGCGCCACTCAATATTTCTGCCAGAGTACCATGCTACCGAAGAACAAATTACCTATGTAGTTCCCGATTTCGAGGGCATCAAATAATGGCTTGCAGCTTTTGCTTCCAAGGGAATATCGACCGGCTCACAAATTATTTATTAAGTTATTGCAAATTAATTGCATATATTTAGATATTTCATAATCGCAAATTCTCGATCGTGTACAGAATTAAGTAGTATTGTATTCAACTGTAAGGCCAGAAAAGTGTCGTGATAATTAACTTAGTTAAAAGTGATAACGACAATGTTTATTTGAATTTCTGTTAAATTTCGAATAACAAAATATTGTGTATATCACACGTTATCAAAGTGTATTCAAAAAGTCAACCGGTTAGCTGCTCGGCTTCGCTATCTTTACGTTTCGTAGTTAACGATCCGGCCACGATTATAAAACTTACAAGGCCACGATTACAAAACTTACAAACCATAAAAGATTTCGGTGACTCCAAAGAGTTTCACCCAAGGTCTTTAGGTCAAAACAAATCATATGATCTAAACTTATGACATGTATTACTATTTCAGACGCTCGAAATTCTAAGCGACATCACTAGCTGACTGACTAATATCGAAAACGAATCGAGTAAGTTTCTTAATGTCACCTTCAGCCAATGTGCTTCACCCATAAATTACGCAAATTTGAGGTATTTTAAATATCCTTCTCTCCCCCTGTAACGCTTCCATAACGCGCGCTTGAATCCCCCTAAATAATTAACGCTTGCAACAACACTCTCCTTGTCAGTGGAAATGAAAATAAATTATACTACAGTAAAAACCATTTTTTTGTTATTTTATTAGTAAAATGTATTAAAACCGTGCTAATTAAGTCAGAAAAAGTTGGTGACGCTGACCACATCCAAGAATAAGATTGGGAGCACGTTTTGAGTGAAGGAAGGACGCAGGCGAGAAAATTTCTAATCCAAGCCGTGCACATACCGTCGTGGATGGCGCATGGGCGAGAGTCTACTGCTCCAGTTCAAATGGATTCTAAAATATACTACGGATCGGCTTTGAATATTTAGTCGAAATCCTAAAGACTCCATAAAAAATGATAAAATATTTATATTTATTGTAACAACTAATAACTTTATTTATGTTTTTAAACAAATTAATTAGTTAATTTTTTAATATAAGACTCACAAAAGAAGTACTTTAACAAAAGTTGAAATTGTAAAGAAAATATCAGTGTTACGTAACACTGAACGAATACCTCCTACCCTATGCAACGCTGCCTATGTAACTCTCTCTTTAGCGTTACGTAATTTATGGACGACCTCCTAGGCGGACTTTTCGGAGGGATGGAGTCCCCAGATTTGCGGATCATCCGACACAGAGAATACCTTCCGCTCAACCTAATCCGTTGAGAGCAATTCAACGGCCGAAATGAAATGGCTAAACGGCCGTTGATAACAGCTCGACCTCCATGATGTATCTCGACCGCGATGAGTTGCTCAGCAATGAGAGAGAAAATGCTCGGCCAGGCGCCAATTATCATAACTAATCTCTTCCAAACATGACTAAGCATTGCCTCCTGAATTAGAGCTCTGTTTAATCGACCTGATGCCTGTGTAACCGTTCCAGACACTGGTAACCTTGGTGAACAAGCTACTCTGTTTTCAGCGCTTCTTTCAAAGCCCTTCAAATTTTTATTTTATGAATTTCCGATTATATAACATCCACTTAATAAGTCACAAATATTCAAGCGTCTGGCGCGGAGTGCGAATTTAAGCTAAAAGGGCATTGTAATCACTCGGAGGGACATTTTAATAAAATCCGCGGTAGGAATCAGCTCAGTTCGCCAAGAGAAAACTCCTTGCGGGGGGGAAATTCTGACTTAGGAGGTGAATAAATTTTTACCTCATTATTAGTATTAGAGATAGGACGGGACTGCTCCTTTAAGGTGTTTTCATTATCAAAACACGATAGGAAATCAATAAAAGTTTTCGAAATCAAGAAAAGTGGCGGGGATACATTGATATATTCCAGCCATTCTAATAAAGCAGAGATTTTGCTGGTAGGATTTTTTACATTTTTGGACATTGAACATGTTCTTGTCTGCAACGGTTCAAGAGCAAGACTAAATTATTCTTCGACCCAGCAAATTTAGACTGAAGAACAAACGTAAAGGTAAGTACACTTTTGTTTTTATAAAATGTATTATTTTACAACGTATTTTGTATTTTTATAAAATGTACATGAATTTTATAAAATGTTAATTTCTTTTGACCGTGTAAAAGTTGCTTGAATTTGTTTGTAAAAAGTATTAACTATAAACACCCTTTTCGTTCGTAGGACTACGTTGTACGATAAAAGAACATGTACTTCACCGACATTCACCGACATATCGCTCGTGAGCTACAATAGTTGCACAACTCAAAAAATACGAATTTTGAGTTGATGCTCACTCCAGAATTGCAGATTGCTCTATCTTCCAGCAGCAACAGCAGCATATCTTACAGTACAGTATTCCACCAACCAATGGAGAAAGGGTGAATATAAGAATGATGCCAATAGAATGTGAAAACTTCAAACTCATTTATCTCAACACCTGATTCTTTTAGTTGTACCGTTATTGTAGCCCACGAACAATATGCACTTATAAGAAAACCCAAATGGAAAAAAGCACAAATCATTTGAGAGTAAATGGATTATCTTCACAAATCTGGGCAAACAAAAGTCCTCTATCAGAATAGCACATGCCATTTCTTAAAGGCAAATTATGAAACCTGCAGTACAAACATACATGTTCGCATAGATAAGTTGCCAAGACTGAACTTAAAATCGTAACCCTTCGTACGGAGCGCTACGGCATTGACGCTTTAGTCGCTTCGGCTGCCTAGAACGACATTTGCCATTTTTGTAGTATTTGAATACCTCATTTACACCTTCGGTATTGTGAGTGTGGGAAACTTTACTTGATTTCTTCATGCGGTCATTTTCTAGTGTCAATGCAAGCAGCCCGAGAAAAGAGGGTGCAGCAAGTTTATCTCTCGAGGGCCCATGAATCTCAAGAACGCCAGTGAATATCAACCCATTTTTCTTTTATAATCAGAACATTCAAGTACAATCATTTCATTTTTATCTCTTACCTTACGTTTTTCATGTTCGCATATTAATATATTTTCCAATCAATAATAACGCGCAAGTCCAAGTGTATTATAATCTCTTTATGAGTTAAAACGTGACATAATACTCGTACATACTGTCACAGAGGGAACATAAAGCACATTAAGTCGCGAATCCAGAAAATGGATTAGCGGCAGTTGTGAACAGTCGAACACAGAAGGATAAAGTAAGCCTTAAGTAAATTTTCAATATATTAATGTATAAAAATAAAATAATGTATACTTGTATGTGTTGGTAGAGTTTTCTTATAAGGACTCACACCCCTTCTTTGTATCTGAGCCCAAGGTGCATTTGATTGATTGATTTATGGACTCGAGATTCTGGGCACGTCGACTGCTAAGGTCGTTACTCCAGTAACTGCAGCGCAGGTTTTATAGCGGGAGATGGCTGTGACCTCCCCCTGTTGCCGGGAGAGATCCGCCGTCAACCTACAGTGGCTGGCGGGCATTTTTCTCTACCAGCTATCTCCCGCCAGCGGGGCACTTCCCCAGCTGAGATAAGTTCCAAGCTCCCGACCAGTCGGCCAACATGTGAGGTACTGTAGTGCATGTAAGTGTGTGTGTAAGTAAGGGTCAGATGGGTCGTATGACAAGGAAGAGGAAGGAAAGATCGGCCCTTTTTTTAGACTATTGCTCCGACATTCGTCTGGTGTTGGTCGGAGAATTCTCTTGCGGACAGCCCAGGTTGCAAGGGGACAGCCTCTCACCTCGAAGGCGAAGTCGGGCGAGGCGGGGGCCGCGGGGATCTTGTGGTCGGCGGGGGCGGCTGCGCGCGGGGCGAAGGCGCCGTCGCCGCAGCGCTCGCACTCGGCGCGCGACGGACAGCGCGCGGCGCGCGACTGCGAGCCGGCGGACGCCGCCAACGGCGAGCGCCGCCCGTCGTCATCGTCCGACGTCTCCGACGAGTACGGGTATTCCCCGTACGTCACGATCTCCAGGCACAGCTCCGACCCTGACCCTTCGCGCGGGCAGGGCGCGGGGGCGGGGGCGGGCCCGGCGGGGCCGAGGGGCGTGAGCACGACGCCCGGCAGCGACGCCCGCGACGCCGCGTCCTCGTCGCGCAGGGACGGCACGTCGGCCAGCGAGTCGTCGCTGCGCAGCGTCGTCGTGTCGGCCACCGACGCGCTCACCATCACCGCCAGCGACGACGTGCGCGCCGACAGCTGCGCGTCCGGCACGGGCCGCAGCCGCGTGCGCAGCGACAGCGCGTCGTCGCCCTCGCCGCCCAGCGACGCCTGCGGCTCGCCCCCCGCGCGCGCCCCCGCCTCGCACGCCGCGCCCGCCACGCCCTCCGACACGCCTGCGCACGCCACGCCCCCGGCTCCACTCATTCCAAGGCCATTCATACGCAGCTTTTACGGCAGTGGTGTCAATGTCTTCTTCTGGTGGCAGTGACACGCCTCGTGGCACCACGAGCTTCTCTGCGCAACTAGCGTCGGGACAGAAAACTATTAGTAGCAACCCCGCCGTTTTACAATAGGGAAGGCGTTGTCTCTGGTGGCGGGGTAATCAACTGCGTGGAGGGGCGATTTCGCAGCGACACTCGTGCCACGGATTCTCGGTCGTGGCATCGACCTTGACAACACTTCTTTAGATCATGTAGGGTGGCTGTGCGCCATGCATCACTTTAATACATCTTTGTTAAATTCAATGTCGTTTTCAATTGCGCTAGGTATTTCCCCCAGCCAGGCACCGCTCCAACTGCGACAAATTCTAAGATTCCGACTTGTCTCCCATCCCTGCGGTGATAAAGTGGATGTAAATGTGCGTGTAAGTAAGAGGCAGGGTAGGACAAGGTATAGGAAGGAAAGATGTCGTGAGATCCTTTGTTAGGGTACTGCTCGCTCCGTGTTCATCGAAAAAAAATACGGACGAAAAAAAACTCCGGTACGTTCATCGAAAAAAAACTACCGGTCAGAGCAGCCGGCCTCAAGAATTCTCCTTCGGACAGTCTGAATTCGACTTAGCTCTATACCTACTGTCGAAAATTTGCCACAATCGGGATTCGAACAGTAGGTCCTCCCGGTCGGAGTCGCTCCAGAGATAACGGCGATGCTGGCTCTGAGTTAAACTAAGGCTGTGGACCGCAATGTAATTACGAGCTACAGCGAAGTAAAGAAGGTGAGGTGAGTAAAAAGTTCCTACAGAGTAAAAAAAAACAGCACAACGATTTGACGGAGAGCGAGGAGCGTCAGCTGATAACCAGGACGTTAATCAGTCATAATGTGTCCAATTTCAAATTTTTAAACTGATAAAATTGGTTTTAATTATTTTTCACTGTGGTCCACACTGTTTAAAAATCTGAATAAGAACATATGTTATAGAATGTTATGAGACATATTCCAAGAAAGAAATCGGAGACTGTTTTTTAACGTTATCATGTCGAAAATCAATTTGAAAAATAAATTAATTTTTTTCTATTTAAATTTAGCGTCGAAATTGGTTGTCAAAAATATCTTCAAAAGCAACTACTCTTCTCCGGCCTGATACATACAACAGAAGCTGAGAAAAAATTAAAAAATGAAAATCACGTTTCTCATTGTATCTCTGCAACAGATTGCCCTAGTAGACTAATTTTTTGGGAATCTGCTACATTTTATATTCTCTTTCATATGAGGATCGCGATTATCGATTTGGTTTGGGGACACTTTTCACTCTCTTATTCGGCTGCACCCTTTACAGTTGCACAAAAAATTAAATATCCCACACATAATTTCATTCTTTATCAAGATCTTCAGCAAATTCCGCACATCCATAAACCAAATAGAACGCCTTCCCCAATTTATCCTTGCTCAAATCACAGTTTTTCGGACAAAAACTAAAAATACGTTCCCGATTCAAGCATTTTTGAACATTCGGTTCCAGTTGGAGAATAAGTAAAGCACTTTATGACATTCCTTACTCGTGAGAAGTTAAAATTAGAAGTTGTCAGAAATTTCCGCATTCCTTTAACGTAATTTAAATTAAAGTAATTATCATGATTTATCATTAAATTTAATATAGACGTGAAAATTATAATTCAAGAGTCAAAGCTTTATGGTCATATCTGGAAGGAAGGAAGGAAGGAATTATCTTGATGAACTGGTGATTATGAATATGCGATATGAATGATGAGAGGTAAGGGAAAAGAGAGTACCTCTACATTAAATATACACTGATTTTAACTAATGCATTAAAATGAATGTACACATATTTGAATGTACAAGGTTATATTTTAAGTTTAATTAACAAAATATAAATCTCCATTAGATTTAATTACATTTCTGACAATTTAGTTTATAAGGTTAATTTAAGTCTCCAAAACTTACATGTGTAAACGTACTGTAGTACCTTGTTATTCCGACAAACAGAAAGGGAAACGAAAACGCCCTGCGTGTCGCGCACCTTTGTTGAGGAGCCAGTCGTGCGTGCGCTCGCGGGCGAAGGCGCCGGGCAGGGACAGCGGCACGCGCGTGGCCGCCACCGACACCACGGACGGCTCGCGCGACACCGACGACGAGGACGTGGTGGACGGGGTGGAGGACGGCGTGGTGGGCGGGTCCTCCTCCTCCTCCGCCTCCTCCTCCTGTTCCTCCTCCCGGTGCACCGCCTGCGGCTGGGGCTGGGGCTCGAGGCTGCAGCGGTCGTCCTCGGTGAGGTCGCTCCAGCTGGCGTCGTCGTCGGCGTCGGGGGCGCCCGCCAGCCGGCGCAGGGCGAAGGTGCGCGGCCGCGGGATGAAGCCGCTCTCCTCGGCCAGGCACTGCACCTGCGCGACACCACACATTTGCAATCAATCAAATTTCATATTTATTTGGCCAAAAAACAGTAAAAACGACGTATGGGGGAGTATACTTCTGTTTTTCTTTCTCGCCGCGTGGGGGGGGGGTCCATCAAATAGAAGATTTCACGGTATTCGCGTCGTTCTCGATTGTGCCGCTAGGAGTCGCACTGCTCGATACAGTCGCGATCATGCGACTCCCAGCGGCACAATCGAAAACGACGCGAAATACCGTGAGATATTCCATTTTGATGACACACCCCCATGCGCTAACAAAGAAAAACCGAAGTATAGATTATCTGCGCACGTTTTCTTGAGGTCCAGAAAAAAAAGCGCCAGATTAGAATCATTATTTGAAAAACTAGACGTTTTCGTTCCCGAGTTATAGAAAACATGCAACGATAAACGAACGGTAAACGAACATAGTCATAACTTCCGATCTCATCAGAACAGCATTACTAGCAAGCTGATTTTGATGATATAAAACATCACCAAAAATGATAAATAAAATGTTCATAAAATGTTTTTAAAATGCCCTAAAAGCCAGGGTAAATGTAAAAAATTTGCTCAAATCCAGTTCAGTGAAAAACGCAAGTTGTTGGATTATATCACTGATGTAATCAAAAGGCTTCTTCTCGACAACAAGTGAACTCTGTTGTCAGACTTTTGGTTTGGGCTGTTGTATATCAGGAAATCTCTGTCTTTATTATCCCGAAACCGGCCGAACAGACAATGACACTGATCGTCGTCAGAAAACTTTCGTTCTGGCTGATGTCGCGGCTCCTAGAATTTGAAACTGATATTGTAATTTGGGGGGTACTTTACATGTGGCCGCTCGGACATTTTCAAAAAAAAATGGCTCCATCGTTCTTGATTATATTTTGTTGTTGAATTGTGCGAAGGACATTTAAGAGAATGGTAAAGGTATCATTTCCGTTGAAATCGTTGATTTGTCGAAAATTGCAAAAATAGAACAAAATAAAATAAAACTTCAAAACTGAAAATAGAGATTTTTGCCTAAGACAAAATCTGTTGTACAAAATTAGCTCTTTAAAAAAGTTTTTACAACTTTTGTAAAATTTGGTAATTTTTGTATAATTTCTGTTTGAAATTAATTGAACAAATATGGGCCTCGTCGTACAAAATGATATCATTGTAATATTGTAAGAAAGTATGTGCTGTTGCAGCCGCACTAGTTTTAATACATATCACTGACTTCTAAAGCCTCAATAAACCCCTTGGGTGCGTCACAACTATAGCGTATACCGTTTTCTTTGTCTTATGTATACTTCACTACTACAAACCTTTGAATAAATAAATCTACAAATTTGGGAAATTTGCTCGTGAACATTTTTTTTAACGATCGATTTTCATCGGTCAACGTCAGGCCTGCACAGCATTTTGCACTTTCACTAACCTCAGGAGCCACGCGGGAGCAACTCGGGCGCGTAGGAGAAAATCAATGAAGGGTGGGGATGAGATTAATTCTAGGAGTTGGATAATGTCATGATTGCCCGTAACATATCGTCAGACAGGTTTGCTCGTTGATATCTTCTATTCAGATTCATAATGGGGTAAAATTATCACAAACATATGTGCTGCTAAACCCTTCCTGGAATTGCCCGCATTCCTGCTACCCTTCTTGGAATTGCCCGCATTTCATTTTTACATCAATCTTGATGTGAGAGATTGCTCTCATAATTTCTTCATTTTGCTATCATTTGGAGATTATAATATTCCTGGTGAACAATCAATTATTAAATTGTAGATTTTTGTTAGTTAAAATTAAATAATAAAATTTTAATAAAGGTCACTGCGCTTTAAAATATTGCTTACCAGTCACAATGAGCACTAACTAAAATCATTTAAAAAAAGAAAATACTTACAGTGGTGGGTTCAAAGGTGGATACACATCAGAGCCCATAAGAATGTAGATAGTGAATTATGCTACTTGTGGCTTGATATACGGGACATCATCCACTTAAATATGTGGAAAAAAGATTTCATAGCATGGATCGTTGCATTAAGACGCCCCCGCATTCAATCTACAGGCCGCGTAGTAACGTTAGGCTTCTACCCCCCCTCTACTTTCACTTTCAACGGCTGTCACGGGTAGACGGCCGGTTCGTAAGTGCGGAATGCTCGCGAGAGCAGGCATTGTGCAGGTCTGCGCAGCAGGCGCGCCCCCCTACCTCGGCCCACTGCTGCACGGGCGGCGGCACGCACACGCGCGTGCAGTAGTGCGTGGTGTCGAGGGGCGGCGGGTGCGAGCGCGAGCGGGAGCGCGCCGGCGAGCGCGAGCGCCGGCGCGGCCGGTGGGCGTGGTCGCGTGCGCGCGCGCGCGCCTGCGCGTGCGCCGGGTCGTCCTCGAGGGCGAGCGCCAGCGTGTGCGCGTCGGCCAGGCGCAGGCGGAAGAAGCGCGACGCCTCGTGCGGCCGGTGGCGGCAGCCCACGGGCAGGCGCAGCTCCATGGCGCGCGACGACGTGCGCACCGCGATGTCCGGCCCGGGCTCCTGGCCCGGCGGCGGCCCCTGCTGCACCCGCGCGTCATGCTACTGAGGAGAGGCTCGACGAAAAAAATTCACGAGTCGCAACGCGAATTTCTCTGCCTATTCCACCCGTGAAATTTACGACAATAGTGTTGAACTATACATTTGGTATCCTCCAAAAAGTATCCCTTCATTTACCACCTCCTTCTTGCTGGCTTACCACAGGGTGCGATATAGTACTCCTAGCCCAGCAGCGATCCCTGCTGCACCCGCGCCGGTCGCATACGTCATGCTACTGTGGAAAGGCTCGACGAAAAAATTCACGAGTCGCAACGAGACGAGCGAATTTCTCTGAGTATTCCACCCATGAAATTTGCGGCAATAGTGTTGAACTATACATTTGGTATCCCCCAAATGTATCCCTTCTTTTACCACCTCCTCCTTGCTGGCCTATCGCAGGATGCAATTTAGTGCTCCTTGTCCAGTGGCGGTCCCTGATGCACCACAGCCGTTGGGATACGTCATGCTACTGAGGAAAGGCTCGAGAAAAAAATCACGAGTTGCAAGGAGACGAGCGAATTTCTCTGACGAATCCACCCGTGAAATTTGCGGCAATAGTGTTGAACTATACTTGATATCCCCCAAAAAGTATCCCTTCTTTTACCACTTCCTCCTTGCCGGCCAATCACAGGACGCGATATAGTGCTCCTGGACCAGCGGCGGTCCCTGCTGCACCACAGCCGTTGACATACGTCATGCTACCGTGGAAAGGCTCGAGGAAAAGAATTCACGAGTCGCAACGAGACGAGCTATTTCGTCTCACTACTCCACCCGTAAAATGTAAGCCAATAGCTTTGAACTATACATTTGGGACGCACCAATCAATAAGTCTGATATCCCCCGAAAAGTATCTCTTTGTAACCACCTCCGCCGTGCGAGCCTATGACAGGGTGCAATACATAAATCATAGGAATATCTGTCTTGTGCACTTGAAACGCGTTCACAATTTAATTAGTAATACTCGCCTCATTTTGAAACTTATTGGAAATAATTTCATCAATGGAATAGTCTTATTAAATTCCATTCCTGCATTCGAAATTTCCAATAATTTTCTCGACACTCCGCGTCTCAGAAATTTATCGAACATTTTGAAGGCACTTATATTACGCACGAGAATTTCCAAAGCACGAGTGGCATTCACAAAGACAGATTATTTCGCCAAAGAAATCAGCTAATTAATATTGTAGTTTTTCATAATATTTCAGTACGGTGATGTGTGCATGCTCTAACACTGAGATGAAGCAGAATGCATTAAACTTGCTCAAAATAGGTAACAAATTTGTTTGTTGACTCGTGTACTTATATAGGTAAACGGATAATTTCAAAAACTCTAACTCGTGAACTTCATTACCAACATATTTGTAACTGATGAGATTGATGTCGATCCAGGACAACATCCAAGAGTACGTAATATTTCCGATCGATGCCTCTCATTGTAAACACAACTCCAGAGTGGCATCATGTGTATTTTCAGTGCTTTTACCTATCACGCACTTGTACTTTACCAGGGGGAATTCATCCCGGAGTGGGCACCCACGCGCTAGCCTCTTACCCTCACCCCTCGCAGGTGTACAAGTACACCCTTGGGCCTGCATCCGGATCCTGCCGGAACGAAGTGGGCCTTCGCGACGACCTCTCCATGCAATGCCTGGGTCTAGGTCCGCCCTGCCAGCTTAAAGCTACTAGCTTTTCAGGCTAGTACCGGAGTCGAATCAATGCGCCACTCACATACGCCGTGACAAGTCCCTCCTCTTTGCCCAAAGTATTCGGCCACGACGAAGCCAAGAATCCAACTGGGGCCACCCGAACTAGAGTTCGAGCGGCTTGTAGTCCCCGTCCCGTCTCGTCACTGCCTACACCTTTAGGCCATTGACGTGACTATCGCCAGAACCAGGGAAACCTGGTTCAAGGCGCAGAAACCAGGAGCTTAGCATCGCCTATTCACAGCCTCCATCTTGCAGCTACTGGCACCTGAGTGTCTTCGCTGCTGGCGGTGGCGGCGCTGCTCAGCCTGTCCTCCGCGTCCGTCGCCGGCGCCGCCATGCTGCCGCCCACCAGGTGCGCCGTGGAGATCACCAGCCGGCGGATGCTCGCGTGCTCCGACAGACGCACCACCACCTGCCGCCGGGACAGCGCCTTAAGCATCCCTTGCAAAAAGAAACCCTCAACTTTTTGGCAATATTCAAACTTTTCTTTTATATCCAGGACAAACTGCTAACCTTAAGAGACCCAGGTTAAAGTATAGCTGAGGATGTTTATCCGGTCGTGACCTACTAAGGTTCACTCCTCCTTTCCAAATGGGTACCAGTATTTTCTGGATTTATTAACAGTAAATTTTGGGTAAAGAATATTCGGTTAAAGCTTGAAGCTTGCCACGTCATCTTCATCCCACTTCGCAAGTCATAAGGCCATCTACAGACACCCGTTACATTTGTACAGAGAGCCATGAAATTGTATATTGACCGGAAGAGGCTGAAAGAGAGGATTCCTAAGATCCTGTAACCTTAAGCGGGTTAAAACTGTAGTACTGAAAGTACAAGGGTAAGTACTGTGTCATAAATGATGTAAAATGTCTTAATAAAATTTAAAATTTCAAGTATAAAATTTCTAACTCATATGACACAATGAGCCATAAACAGATCTCTACTGTGGCGCCTTTTAGTTAAGACGATTCTGCCTTCCACGCAACGTTTTGAAAGGAGATGCTAACCGTTGCGGTATGCGGTGCTTCGTGACACTTTCGAATTTCTCTCGGACCTTTTCTGCGCGCGAAAATTGCACGAAATACAACTAGGGGAGGTCACCCGATTTACAACTCCATTATTTCTATACCTGGCTGCATCATAGCTAAGAAAGTTGAAATTATCTTAGTTATTCAAATTTGTTTGGTCTTTTTTGTTCCTGAAGATAAGTTATCAATTTTTAAAAAAGTGTTTAAAAATGCTTCTTAATGTACAGGAATGCATTGTTCAATTCTGATGAACTCGTATTGTTCCTACGCGCATTCGAATACAGAGCATATGCATTCGCTTCACTTTCTAATTTACGTTAGAGGTAATACCTTAGAGGTAAATTGATTTCGTAACTCAAAGGAAGTGTGATATGCAGGAAACAAAGTTTCCATCTGTCATCTTGGAATGATGGAGGTAGGATTTTACGTCTGCATTTTCCGGCTAAGAACAATTGCTTTATTTGTAGTTATGTTTCGACGACCGGGAAAATTCAAATTCTCAGAAGAGAAGTACGATTTATAGCCTCTAATTCTTTCCTCCAGAAGCGAGCTTATAAGTCATAACTACACAAGTTGTTTACACTAATCCAGTACTCTGTAACTCGTATAGACATGCATATAAATGGTGTAATTATTAGTTGTAATCTAAAAGAGCTGGGCGGTGAAACTATATCAACAAATTTATTGAAATACAATTCCATTTATTTCACTATTGATACTAAAAATGTAACTCCATAAGCAACCATTTACATACATTATGTAAAATACCCCATTACACTGTAAATTACCGATGTATTGACGAACAATTTGGGTTTTGGTGTCACTTTGTAATTGAAATATACACCAAAGCTCATCAAAATTTGACACCAAAGTTCAAGACATTGGATAGAGAAAAACACGAAGACTTCAGAAATTTTCCATTTTTTAATGTCGAAAAGATATAAGCGGCAACTATGCACTTCAAATTTTTACCATCGTGTAATGCATCTTTTGTTCACTACTTAAAATTGGATGAAATCGTGACAGAAATTTGAATCATGAAACGGGCGTTTTTAGTACTCTGTTTTATTTTGCACGAAATTGCTCGTTTGGGGGGCTACTGCACGATATTTGCACGTTTTGGGTAATGCTGCAAGAAAATTGCACATTTCTAGATTTTACTAGACGAATTTGCAAGACTCATAATTTATTGCATAAAGTGTAATTTTTATATTATCAACTTGTTGTAATTTATCCTTTATAAATGTTTCATTTACGAGGACAGTTTAATGACAAAACCCAGTAATGCATTCGGTTGATACTGTAAAACCGTTTAATATGTATAAATTCCGCATTTTTTTGGCCTATAAACAGAGGATCTATTACCTGAGGGTTCATGATACCTATTGTCTAATTAAAATTTCTGACAGTGAGTTACTGCAGCACGGATATGCGGTGTTGCCACGAAACTAGGTCCGCGGCCCATGGTTGCGGCCCCTCAACCAACGCTATGTTTGAGGTTTATCTTTCCAATCGGATCATATATCCGTTGTGTCATTTCTCGCTGAATCTACCAACAGGAGACTGCATGCGCGAGTCACATTTGACTTTATGTTCGGGAGCGAAGTTTGATGGCAAGCAAATCATCGAACTTCTCGGAACAGATTATGCCCTGGAAATCAAGAGAATAACGCAGTTTTGATCGCTTTTAGCTGCGTGCATACATACGTCAGAGTGAGGTTCGGCACACAGACAAATGCAAATGTAGAAAGAAATTTTCCCTGTCTGAAACATAAGATTGATAGAAGATATAATACTTTCTCAGAAAATAATTTTGAAATATACATAATTGTGCCCTGGCGGTTGAGCTCATTGTACTTAGCTCAGCGTGGTCGCTTTCCATGACGCGACCCGGGGTTCGAATCGCGGCCGGACAAGTTTATAGTGTGTACTTTCCTTGCAAAGTCCCTAGTATATGTTGCTGTGTAACGATGAGAAAATTTACTTCTCAGGTTGAGAAGCCTCAGAATATGGTACTTCGTGCTAACGAAGACATCCACTTTAACCCATGGCCGCGAGGCCGGGTCGCTGCCGGTAGGCCATGGACAGTACGCGGACACTCGTCGCCAAGTACAAATAAACATAATTGTAAATGATAATGATAACAATTAAGAAAATTTCTTCTGTAATTTAATTATTTTTTATCTTTAAAGGTATATTTGTATTTTTCAATTTTCGTATTTACTTTTTTGTATTTTTATGCTAATTTAATTTTGTGTGCGAGTAATACATGAAATGTCAAATATGGTTTGATTAAACAATAAGCACAAACGTAATTATAATAAAAACACTAAAATCATATTTCATTCACCCTAAATATCACATCCCAAATACAAAATAAGTTGATAAATGGATTAACTGAAGTTTTTAGGCTGCATAACACCGATTGGCAAGGTTTGATCTTTTTATTGCATGATTTCGCACGTTGCGGTGTTTTTATTGCACGTTTTAGAGAGTTTTCCTGCACGAAAATCCGCTCTTTAATCTTTACTATTCAGGTGATAAATGCAAAATAGGTGAACTTTTACTTGAGTTCACCTTACAAAATACGTGATATCCGCATTCATTGTCAATTGGAGAATGAGATATTGTATTTATTATATTGTGTTCTAACTCAAAAGACGGCAGGTTAAGTTCAGGTTAATTGAACAGACTCACTCCACATTTACCGCCTCGTATCTCAGTTTCCATAGCGCAAAGCGCACTTCGGCATTGACGGCAACAATTATAAATAATACGACCTGGACTGTGCGGTCACATACAAGTACTTGGCCCCAGCTACGGTTCGGTAACACCGTTTCGTCAGGAGCATGTTTAAAGGGAGATCCTAGAGTCCCCAACAGTGCCGTAGTTTCGTCACAAGCTGTACAGGTAGATCGAATTCAGCCGCTATCTGGTGAAGAACTCTAGCGGCCGGCTCTCTGATCGGTAATTTACCGATGTTTCTCCAATCAATATCAGGCGAATGCAGGAGCAATCTACCAAACGACCGCGTGCCATCTTTCCTTCCTCATCTTTATCCCCTCCCGTCACCTTACACACTACTACACATGTCGGGAGACTAGTGTTTGTCTCAGTTGGAGCTGTGCCTTGCTGGGAGAGACATACGGAGAGGGAAAATGCGCAAGCCGACATGTAGGTGATTTGTCATGCCTGAGGGGAGAAACACCATTCCGTCTCAGGATATAATTTATTCGTTGATGAATCCGGGAGCGTCAACTACAAAGACCATTAGTCCCGTAAGTTCAGTGCATGTGTTTTCAAGGGTATTTGTATCTCCGCAAAATTCGCACTACATTCATAACTAGCGAGGACTATTCCCACGAGAGTCCTCAGTATTTCTAAAATTTCTAGGCATTTGGGGGAATGTAATATGTCGCCGGATAATAGGTGCTACATGAAGTAAGTACACAAAAATCATGAGCTTTTTTAGGGAGAATTGGATTTATCTTTCGGAAACCTGGATTGGATCCATCTGCGATGCTACAAAGGATTTTTCTTATTAGACCATTTCAGTTGCTGGAGAGGAAAGTAGAAAATTTAAAAAAATATATATGATAGGTACTTAATACAATGGTCAATTGTGAGACGTATAAACTCGCTATGAAATTGTAAGAAACGTCCACAGCGCTCGTACGGCAGTGCGAAGGATTTTATTCTGAAATGTCTGAAGTTTTTTGTGTACCGAAAGAGCAGCTCCATCCCACACGGAACTAATGATCTTAGTAGTTGTCGCGTCCAGGAATCATCACGTACAAGAGCCAGCAAAAAGACTTCCCGGTATTTCGAAAAGCTAGTGAAAAAAGACCAAAGAAAGTGGCAGAAAAATACTTTTATTTGTTAATAACAAATACTTTGCCATTTTTGAATTACTTGATTTTAAAAATCCAGTCCGATAAATAGCGTTCTCCAATTCTGACTCATAGACGAAGTCTTTCCCGAAAGTTGTCCATACTTCTTTGTGTCATTTCCGGTTGAATGGCAGCCACTGACTACGAGATTGCTTTCTTGAATATTGGCAGGGTTGTGAGGCGGTGTTTGTACACTTGCGTGTTTATGTGTCCCCAATGAAAAATATTCCAAGGTGATACATCGGATGTTCCAAGGTGATACATTGGGGATCAGCTGATTTCTCGTTGCAAAGGCAGAAGACATCCAGAAAATAACACAAAATTGCTAGCGAACGCCCTGAAATGAGAGCTGTGACTCCATCGAGTTGGAAGCAGACTTCTCCATACGAAGAACAATGGACAAGTCCGAAAAGACTTCGTCAATATGTCAAGAATGGAGAATGCCATTTACCGGACATACTTTTTAAAACCAAGTAATGCAAAATAACATACTATTTTTGTTCACAAATAAAAGTATTTTTCTGTAATTTTTAAACTTTTTACAGGTCGCTTTTCATCTACCCGGTCGACCACTGTACTTTGACTTTGGGATAACTGTGGGAAAACACGTAGTAACAATGTTAGAGAACAAGCTCAGTTTATCAATTTACATGATACTGTAGCTTTGACCCAATAAATACAAGGGGTTTTTGTGAGGAGATACTCCGTTTTATTCCAGACAGAAAACATTACAACTTAGTTACGATCAACAACACTCCTTTGTTTCTCTATTGCCTAACACATGAACGTGCCACACGAAACCTATGATACATGTTTACCAACAAACAACATGCCCAAGCCAGGGGCGGAATTCGAACCTGCAACCCTTACAACCAAGGCAGCTAGAGCCCTTCGGCCTTAGCGAGCTCGGCTACCATCCCGGCTTCTGTATCTTTCTTTGTAAGAAATATCGGAAGTCTTTCTGCTGGGCCCTGCATTGCCTCACCCACCTGCCCGTCGGACGCGCGCAGCACGCGCACGCGTTCGGCGCCGGCGGAGGAGGCGGCGGACGGGGCGGAGGAGAGCGCGGAGGAGAAGCGCTCGACGCAGCCGCAGGCCCCGCCGAGGCCCCCGCCCGACAGCCGCTGCACCGCGCGCCCCACCTCTTCTTCCTCTTCCTCCTCCCCCGCCGCCCGCACCGCGTCCTCCTCCCAGGCGCGCGCGCCGCCCTCGTCCCCCGAGGACAGCGACGAAGAGGAAGACGAGGAGGACGAGGAGCGCGCGGCGTCCTCGCCGTCGGGCGAAGCCTCGCCGCCGTCCGACCTGAGCATCGCGGGGAGCGGCGCGCTGGCGGCGGGCGGAGCGCGCGCAGCGGAAGGAACACGCGCGCGAGGATCGCGAGGCGGGATCCGTCCAGTGGCCGGACCAAGCCCGGGATGGCGATCATCGTGGCTGCGCGTTGCCAGGCGGCGCTTCGGTTTCCACTGGCGCTTGCGGCGCCGCCCATTATTACACCGTCAACAACCCGAGCGAAGCCCTGGATTTTACTTCCCGTATACGTACGTATACACGGAATGACATACGCAGTATAGGGAAAGTTATGTAATGCTGCGCGAAAAAATGGCCAATTTTCGGCGGAAAAAATTAATTGCCGGGCCGTGAAAACGAATAAGTGGATAAAACCAGTTGCTAAATTAAGGAAAAAAAATCCCCTAACACGTGGTGTAGCCAGAAACCCTGTTTTCTAAGTTCTGGATACCGAAAACCAATTGAAAGGAAAACGTCCGTCTGTCCGTCTGTGAACACTGCTAGCGCCTACACCATACGTACGATTTCTTCCAAAATAGATATTCCCTGGTCGATCTAATTCTAGTCAAAGCTTTGAGATTTTGAAAAAGATTCTTCAAAATTTGGGGGTACTTTATATGAAGCCCCTCGGGGATTTTCAAAATTTTCTAAAAAACGCCTCCAATTTTTTCTTTAAATTTCTTGTATGAATAGAGTAAAATACACTTATTAACATGGCATAGGTCCGATTTTCACGGATAGCTCTGAATTTTCGAAAATTTTGAAAGTTTGGATTTTTTCGGCGTCTTTCTCCAGCTACAAAATTGAAGATAGAGATTTTTTCTTCAAATTTTTCGGTATCAAGAACCGACCAATCATGGATTCTGACTACGTAACGTGTTACCATATATAGGAAGAAGATTGATCTACTTTTTCGTTAACACGGCCTGTCAATAAGAAATTATCTGTCACAAATTCGTCACGATTACAATACTTTCTCTTCTTACGAAGCAAGGGCGAGAAGGTAATAAACAGGTAAACAGGTAAATACTATTGAAGGCTCCCCACCTGAGCTCGCCGAGCGGGGAGAGCGGGTGTAGGAGGCGGCGCGCAGGCGCGCGGGGCGCGCGGGACGACAGGGGCCGGGAGCGGACGGTGGACGGTGGGCCCGGGTCGGACTGCGAGCCCTCATCCGCAGACTCGGACTCCGTCCCCACGTCGGCCGCCAGCGCGCCTTCTGCAACAACGTCCGCCGCGCCTCACCGTCACGCACGCCCCCCAACGCCAACCGAATTCCCCGCGTCCTCGGCGGGCTTGTTTCAGGATTGATTCGTGATTCCGGGCGGGCTAACTGCTAAGATCATCATCTCTTCAGTGTAGTACGTGATTTACCGCCGGAGGAGGTGTTGATACAATATACCACCGTTGAATGGCGAGATCCCGCGCCGACCTACACGTCGACTTGCAGGATTTTCCCCAATCAGGTATCTCTTATCAGCAGGGCACCGCCCCAATGTGGTCCAGGGCGCGTTGTTCGGGTTCTGCTCCGGCATTCGCCTGGTGTTGATCGGAGAAACCATGGGAAACTACCGATCATAGCAACCGGACGGTCGAGTTCTCCTCCAGACAGCGGCTGAATTGGACCTAACTATAGAGCTAGTGTTGAAAAACCTGCCGCCGGCAGGACTGGAACCCTCGGGGCGTCCAGGTCAGAGGCACTGCAATGACATCAATTGATGCCCTGAGCCACCAAACCTATGCTTCATTCATATATGATTCGTGAACATTTTGATTGGAATAGCCAGAGTTTAGAGTGAGGGTGAGATATTAGTTACGGACGTTTCAACTTATTAGCTCATTGGTCTCTTATAATTGATGTAATAGCAAGTACTTACATTACTAAGTAGTATATTGGCCGTTGGCCGTGCGCAGTTCCCCCTGTAGATCATGAGTTTCGGCACCGCCCTACACGTTCGGTTGTGGGGATTTCCCCTCCACGTTTGACCCCCAGCGCTGTACTCTCCCCAGCCGGGGCAGGGTCGGAGTTCCCGACTTATCTCCTTGATGTGCATGTGTGTGGGTGTAAGGGGAGAAGAGGGACAATGAGAAAATAAGGAAAGAACCGTTGCGCGCCGCCCCTGGCCCGTTTCTTAAGGTTCACTTCCGGCATTCCTATACTGTCTGAAGAAGATACGAAAAAATACGGATGGGAGCAGGCGGCCCCTAGAATTCTCTTCCAAATGTTGAATTCAACCCAGGTCAAAAATCCGCTACCTTATCGACGAGGATCGAAGCCTACGATCTGCCTGACAACGATGAAGTTACGGCAAAGATGTTGACATTGAACGTTTCTAGTGTAGATCCACCAGGTGCTTATGTGGTTGCGAGTCTGAAACCGAAGCTGTGTAAAGCGTAACGTTCTGGATTCGAATCAGGTGGTTCGAAATCGACCACTGCACTGAATTCTAGAGGCTATTCACAACACTTCCACATAGAGGCTATGAGAATTCTGCCCTAAGCTGTCACCTCTGTTGTTTTCTCCGATCAATTTCAGTCACAACCATTAACAAGGAGCCATAAACCGTGCGTGATCATTCCTTTTCCGTCCCCATCTCCACTTTCAGACTAATGGTGGCAAGTGATTGCTGCAAGTATTTGAAGCAACTGCTTGCAGTGCTCTTCACCCTGAGAGGCGCAAGAACTTGCTCCAATCATCTTGCCTGTCGTAGCAATGATGTTCAGGAAAGTAGTTGCCCAAACACAATGATGGCGCGCAAGTTGTAACTTCCACTGATGTCAAACGTCAGCTGTTGTGTGAATAATAACCGAAGGACTAGATGTATTTAGTGCATCTGAGTGTCGCGTAGCACGGAATTGTGGTTAATAGTTTCACATTGTTTTCACAACGTTACTCTGCATTTGGGTACTACGAAAGCTTTTGTCTGTATTTTATCTTGTTAACCCTTCGATGCACGGAGCTCGGATTTTGCGACTTTATACTTAATGGGCCTCAGAGGACACGGTCTGAATAAAACACTAATTTGGGGCTGGGAGGAAGAAGTAATGAATGCAATATATTTATTATTCAATACACTTGCATTTTAAAATTTTAATGTATAATAAGGCATTATACACCATTTATTTTCAACCATAGCACAGAATACTGTTTTTAAAATGTTCTGGTAAAAGTTGTTTTCGCACATGAAACAATGTGATTTTGTTTTTTGTCTTTGTCGAAGAGGCTTAAATAGCACCTGGAAAGAAAGTAATGTCCTGAATAGAAAGAATTTATAACAATTTTACCACGATATTAACATAACACACATATTTTTTGAAGATTACGAACGCATTCAAAGCACCAACGTCAAAGTTGTCGTAAAATAATTTCATTGATCATTCACGAGTATGCCTTCACGATGTGTAATTGTCGACTTTTTTATCCGTGAGGTCAACTCTAATCTTTCTTTGAAATAGGCAAGAATAATTGATGGTTTCTTGTTTGTCGTTTTTTGGTCTTTGTCCTGATGTATTGTGCTAAGAACACAAAAAATGTTGTTGTTATGACTTGTATGATACAAAAAAAAGATTTTTATAAAGATTTCAGAACATAATTATCTGCCGTTATAATCTCACAGTTCAGATGGTATTTCCTGTGGCTCATAATGTTAGTTTCTCCTCCATTAGAAATTCACCAAGGAATATCCACCGTAAAATATAATCACTAGAAACTCTTAGAAACTCAAAAACGGTATCAGTTGTAACGTTATAACCAGCAATGAATAATAGCTGTACCAAATCCTTCACCATTTTGATGCAAAGTCTTTTGCAACAAGCTCATCTTTGGTTTTTCCATAATATATTTTGCAATTTAGTGCAAATCCATTCTTAGAAACCCAACAGAAAAAAAACTCTTTATTCCATATTCATGTGGTCATGGTTTAGGTCTCTTGGCAAGTAAATAATGAAGTCTGGAAGGATAAGAAATAAATTCCAATAACATAAATGTGTTTCTTTTGCGTTAAAAGATACGTTAAGGGAAAACAGACTACCGGGCCCCGGAGGCGCACTTAGTGGAAAGCACAATTACCTTCAGAAAAGTTGAAAAATATTGAAAACTTTCATGGATCACTGAACCATTCTTTGCCATAAGAAAAGAAACATAACAACAGAGGGTATCATGAAAGTACACACCTGTAATATTAATGTAAAATTAATTTACAGCATTAAGAAACACGGCCGGGCCTCTGAGGCCCACTAGGTGCATTGAATGGTTAATCTACTTTATTATGATCATTGTTGTTGTTAGTTTTTTACTCTGTTCAGAGAACTTTTTTCAAAAAATTTTCTTGCCACCGCTCTCTCATAAGCACAAACTTATGTCATTTTGCAGAATGCTTAATTTTCATTGTGCGATTTTTGTAATCACTTGAAATTGCCTTCCAGAAAACAGGCACGATACATTTGATAATTTTCGATAAATTTCAGCGTGCACTCTACAGACTTGACTACCTGTAAAAATTTATTTTATTAGCAACCACAAAAAAATACTGTAGGCTGCACGTGAGAATGTTTTACGAGCCAACGATTTTTGCATTTTTAACCCCTAAAACAAAACACAACGGCATCAAGAAAGCAACACTTGCAATTCAAAATTTCCTTTTGTCGCGGAACCGTTTGCATCAATCATGTTGGAAGATTTGAGCGATGCTGTACAACGCTGAAAAAGCTGGCCAGCATTCACCACGAATTCTACCTCGGGCAAGCGATGAAACTTCCGGAAACAAACATTCACATAATCGGTGCACGCAGCGCACATGCAATTACCAGGGCGAGCAGGGGCGGAGCAAAGAAACTTACCAAGACGTTTACCCTCGCAATTTCGCTTGCGTAAGCGCATTGCAGGGCAATTTCTTGTCAGTCATGCTGGCACTAGGAGCGAGCTGGACGTAAAAACTAGCATACGGGTAAGACAGAATTAGGAATGAGTTGTATATGGACTGTAGGCTAGTCTGTAAATCAAAGGCCATAGTCTCGTTCTTATGTACTTATGTGTATACCACGTTGAAGGTGGCGTTGCCGACGCTGTAAACCGTTTTAAAAGTAATTTCGTGTGTTGAAAATGTCTTTCATGTTTGGCTTTGTTTAAATATGATCTTACAGTATCTGGCATTCGACTTACCAATGAATCGTAGTAGCGAAATGTTTTCACCTACTTCCCTTCAAAAATTGCCAACAATCCAATGGCCTTGAATGTTACTTAGGAATGGAAATTCATATGGAATAGAACTGGTAACATTGCAATTTCAAAATTATAATCACCGTGAAAAATACTTGCAGGTATTGATGATGCGAATAGTTAGAGTTTTGTGCGACCACATTTTTACGATTTTTTCTAATATACACAATAATGCACAAAGATCCCTGTAAGTTGTTCTTCTGAGTTATTCTCTAATCCTAACATAAGATCATTCTCAATTATTTACGAAAATTCTGTCATAAAACATTCTTCAACTACATTTGGTTCTTTCTCGAATTTTCTTAACACTTCCATATTTTTCTCTCCTCATTTTTGAATAGATTATAACTCCACAAACTAATTTGTGTTCACTTCTTATAATAGAGAAATTGAAGATTATATATATATATATATATATATATATATATATATATATATATAACATTAAAAGAATTTGTATGTTTATGTGAATAAGGTGTTAGTTAAGTTAATAAAAATAAGTTCTGGGTCACATTCATTTGCAAATCGGTATTTGTACCCTTAGTAATGTAAAAGTGAGAAATCGAACGTAAGAACGTTCGCAGCCCTTACTGAGATCGCTGCGCCAAAACATGCAAAAACACGATTTTGGATATTTCTTTGAATCTTATGGCCGGATCCGAAAACAAATTATCAGTTCACGATCAGGAGACCGAGGAGCGTCGAATGACACTTTAAAAGTCTTGATTGGTGTACTGGAAGAGGTCAAGCCATGAGTGACGGTCCGCGAATTCGGAGTTGTCAAATACTGAATAGGGATTAAGAATAAGTTTGCTATAAAAGTATTATTATTATTATTATTATTATTATTATTATTATTATATTTCATTCCCAATCTCAATCAATATAGAAAATCTCCTAAAAGGGTCAGAGACACGGCATGTGGCGAAACCTACAGAAGCATTCTACACCAGAAACCCTACTGCGGAGACGCTGTTTTAATAAGTCACTAGCATGAAAGTTAATAATTTTCAGCTAATTTCTTACACGATAATCACTTAATCACATAAGCACTTTATCTTTCAAAACTATAATCTTTGACTTTGTTGCTCTCTGGCCGTGAAAATAATGAAACTGCAGAGAAATGTATATAATGTCGCTCTTCTTGAGACCTTAAAAATAATTTCATTCTTTCTTTTGAATCTTTGTTCGTGAAACGTATGACCTCCGGTTAGAAAGAGATGTTTGACATGCAAATCTTCGATTTAAACTGTCGCGAATTGATGCAACCCGGCTACATAATTTAGAAAAATTCTTGCACTACGTTCATTTCATATCCCACCCAGGCCCTCCGCCGGGGGTTGGGGGGGGAGCGGAATGCTTCCCTCCCAATATTTGTTGGTATATAGAGTACATTAGATGGGAATGCCCAGTAATTTGTTCCTTATCTATTGTGCCGTCCCCCTCAATAATTTTGTGGTGGCAACGTCTAGGAATCCCACAACCCCTCACGGCGATGAAATTGATTATATTTCACTACTTGTAAACACTCACGTCCAATTCGTTGTTTGTTGAAAGAAATACACATTAAGAACGCATTTCTCACATACTGTACACACCAGAACTATACCATGAACGTGATAACACATAAATCAGTAAATAAGATCATTCAAAGTAGTATTGATATTAACTAAGATTTTTTATGAAAACCATTGACTTTTCATTATTGTAATATTTAATGAACCAAATCTTCGTAACTCCTAATTCTGAAACTTCTTTGCGCATTAGAATTTTGTTAATTTAAAGAAGAAATATCAAATATCTAGTACGTCTTCGGAGAGGTGGACTGAAAGATGATTCCCTTCGTTAACCCTTAACTGGTAAATGAATGCTAAATTAATCCCATAAGCTTTAAAGAATTTTCAATTTTACTTCACTTTTTGCGTCATATTTTCTTTGACCTTTTTCATCATCAATAAAAAACTCACAATGATAACCATATCTCAATTATTTTAAAACTCAACGGTAATGTTGGCAATAATAAAGATGAATACTCAAACAGCAGATAAAGAAAATTTCATATTATTCAGAATTACATTAACGTTTAGTGTTTCTACTTTGACACAAAAGTACGTTAAGTTGATAAATTAGACACATCGGCTTGAAATACAAAAACACAATCCAGGCATTCTAACCGAAAAATAATGTTAGTTAACAACGAACGATTCAAATGCATCGGGTGATACAACTGGTACAAAGCGGCCTCCTGTCCGCAAGTTTCTAAACTAAAAAGAGATAATCCTTCAAAGTTCCTGGAAATATGATTTTCAAATTTAATGCACTTTGTGACCTCACTCGCAAACAAAGTTTTCATATTTTCAAAAACCAATCTAAGGAGGTTTTCATAACGAAAGCTTTTTTGAAACTCTTGATCAAGATGCAATGACGCAAAAAGGAAAAAGTTTTGATCTAATCACAAGGACAATGCACGAATCCTTGTTTTACAAAGGGTACAAATCCTAAGTTTGCTCCAATTTCCAGTTCATTATCCCAAGGTATGGGGAGACTACAGAAGACGGCGAAATTTCATTCTTTATAGAGCGATCTGGGAGACCGCAAAGTACCAGTTAAAGGTTAAGAGCCAGAAAAACGTGCGGCGTTAGGGAACTGTCAGCAAGTCCAGACTCTCACCTCCTTGTGTTGATTCCGAGGATCTACAGTTCTGAGCCGGCAGCACAGAGTGCAGCAGACAAGAGGATGGAGAAACAGACATCTTGAACGCCTAAAAAGGGGAGCATTGCACTTATTTGTATTAATAAGACTGATACGAAATTCAGATTCAAAAACTTGAACCTTTTACATTTCGAAATCATTGATTCATGAGATTCCAGGTGTGAGAATATTTTTTAACGTTAAGTGTTAATTATCAGATGTTAATTACAAAAAGATGGCTTGATAACTACACAAAAACACATCACAAATTTGAAGATTCTTCATGCATGATATTCGTATTGTAGTATAAAATTATGTAAAATTAGAATTAGGGATGATTTAGATTATTTTTCTGTGAAATACTCACAATACTGTTTGTTCAAAAAAGTCTCATGTGGTGATAAGGCAAACATGTACGAAATACGTTCGAATGATACCAAATAGATTTCTCATCATCAATGTATAATATATATTTTCTTTTGTCTCTTACATACTCATATCAATTACTGAAATACAGTATTTTTATGTAGTATTAATTTGCTGGGGAGTTTCAACCTTATTTTTAACAAGCAATAACATCCGGACTAAAAAAGAGAATTAGTGTGTATTTCCGTTTCGGTAAATAATAGCTTTTTTTAGAGTCAGTCTTCTTTCCAAATGAGTATCAATATTTACTGGCTTTATTAACAGTAAATATTGGGTAAAAAGGGGTCCGGCTGAAGCATGACGCTTGCCACGCCATCTTCACCCCCACTTCTAGACATACGACCATCTAAGAGAAACCCGTTACATTCTTCTGTACAGAGTGCCTTGGAAGTGGGGATAAACCATAAAAATGGCTGAAAGAAGATTCCTACCCTCCTCTAACCCTAAGCAGGATAATCCTCCAGTGGTAAAGTGCAAAGGGTAAAAAATAGCATTTTTAGCAATTCCCTTTTGATACTGGAATTGTGTGTAGCAAATGAATAGGACATATTTGAGCAAACCAATAAGTTGTTAGTGCTGCTTTTTAAGCACTGTTTCTTATCACTGTGAGGTAAACATAGAAGCAAAATGAAGCTCAGAGCTTACCATCAGGGAAGTCGTCTGTTCCAGAGTATCCCTTGGAATCGTCGCTGGTGTACTCGGCCTCGGAATCGCCGACGCGGCTGTCGCGAACAACAGCCACGGCCTCGACGTCAGGGCAGGGGTAGACGTCCGCAACGGCGTCGGAGTAGGCGTCGGCGTCGGGGCTGGAGGAGGCGGAGGCCGAGGCGGAGGAGGAGGAGGAGGCGGAGGAGGAGGCAGAGTTGGGGGCGCTGCGCTGGTCGGCGTTGGCCGGCTGCGCGTCCGCGTCCGAGTCGTCCGGAGAGGCGGATGCGGAGGCGGAAGCGGAGGCGGAAGCGGAGGCAGACCGGGAGGCGGCGGAGGAGGAGGTGGCGTCGGAGGCGGGCTCGGCGCTGGTGACGCGCTCTCCGAGCAGGGCTTCCGCGCTGTCTGAGGAATAGTCCTCGCTACTTTCCACCACATCCCCCTCCTCTTCGTTCTCCATCTCCACGGAGAGGTGGTCCCCGGATATCGTGCATTTCTCGTCGCCTGCAAAGGATGGCGATGATAAGTGACAAGGTCAATAACAGTTACATTGTAGTATTAATGTGAAATGGGTCAATGAGAAACGATTTCTCTGACCACAAATCCTTGACAAAAGTGGCAAATTTAAAATTTAGAGAAAGACACAAGGAATATATGTATATATATATATATATAATATATATATATACATATATTTATATGGTCCCTCATTGATCCCTTGTAAAATGCTTGTTATTTTAATTCAAAGATTTTTCTCTTTCTGTTTTTTAAAAAAATGTAAATCATGAATCGGCTACCCTGATCAATAGTTTTCCGTGTTTTTTCCGACCAGCACCAGGAGAATGCGTAAGCAAAACACTAACAAACGGGCTAGGAACCGAGCGCAATCTTTATTTTCTCTCCCTCGACCCTCCTCTTGCCTTACATACACACACACCACAATACACTATTACACAAGGGCTGGAATCGGCTGAAGGAGGCTCAGGGTAAAAACCCTTAGCATTGCAGTGCCTCTGACTGGGGATTCGCAGAGGTTTGTGACACCGATAGTGCCAAGATTTTCGACCCTACCTACAGAACTCTAATTTAGCTGCTCTCTGGTAGTGAATCCTAATGGCCGGATGCTCCGACAGGCAGATTTTCGTGATCAACACTAGGCGAAAGCCGGAGCAGTACAAACAAATGGCCAGTGGACGGTGCGCAATCTTCATTCCAACTCACCTTCATCCTATCCTCATCTCTTACTTACACACACACCGCACTACTACTAACACACAATCTGGTAATATTTTGTGCTTATAGTGGTAAATACAGTATTATTTTAACGCGCCATGTGTGCAAGGTATTTCCCACCCGTTTCGTAATGTTTCGCACACTAGCACTTGGTAAGAAGAACGAGAAGCCGTGTTTCCTTCACGTCGTGTTCAAAAATACCTTATTTCTTGAATAATCAATCAGTAAACCAATCGTATTAAGGCAGTGCGTGCCGCACCGTCCTGGCCGTGACCTCGGCGTTTGCCGGCGTCGTCGTCTTCAGCGGCGGGGAAGCGGCGAGGGCGAGAGCGGTCCGCGTCGCCAGCGGCTTCGGACTGGGCGTCGTCGACGGCGCCGCCCCGCCGCCACTCGCCCTCCTCTCCGCCGCCCTCGGCGTCGGCGTCCTTGTCCTGCGCGGCGCGGCGCACGTCGGCGGCCAGGGCGTCGATGTCGTCCACGATGGCGATGAGCGCCTGCCGGCACTGCGCCAGGCAGCACAGCACGTTCGCCGGGTCCTCGCACTCCTCTTCCTCCTCGGCGCCGCTCCAGTCGCCCGCCTTGCCGCCCGAGGGCGACGACGTAAGCGAAAGCCCCTGCGGCAGCAGCGAGGGCTGCGTCACACAACGCACGAGGTGACGACGAAAAGAAGGGGAGTTCAAAGAGAGAAGAAAGTTAACAAGAAAAAAAATAGTTCCAAACAAAACATGTGTTTAGATTGAGCCTTAGCAACAATGCTGGTAGGAACGATAATCGTAGTAAACATTGCAGGACGGGGTGGAACGGGGAAGATGCGGCTGAGCGAAGTGGGTATAGAAGGTAAAGAAGAACAAGGAGGAGTTTGGCGTGACGGGGTAAAGTTACACTGGGCGGGAGGGGGAAAATTTGGTGCAGGGCTGGCAAAGGTGGGATAGGTAAGATTAGGGCATTCATTTTATTTTAAATAATTCCATTTCCTTTAATTGATGACTGTGATTAATAATCGTGGATAATGCAGAGTACTTCAGCTACAGAATAATACAAAGCATGGTAATATTCTTGAATTGAATGTAAGATCTGACATTCTTTATCAATAAATCGTCAATATTGACTTTCATTAATGTTGGAAGAATAAATGCAAAGGCTGTTCCACCTATGAGCGACGGAAAGTCAGTCCCCCAGGTTTGACTTCACAATATTTGTCTTCAAGACAAGTTTAAGAATAATTTCTCGTTTTAGAAACTGTTCCCTACTGAGCCAGGGTACCTTCGTGTAGAGTTTGCACGAGATATCTGTGCACTATTCTGCCGTTAATATGCTAGCGAATAATCGTCGATTCTGTAGTCCATAGATATCTTGTGAAAAGTGAACTACATCACAGTACTCTTCATCGATTAGTACATTTGGAATTGCCTATAGTGCAACCCATGAAAACTTATGAAACGGGCCCCATTGTATGAACATTTGTTTGCGGACCACCAAAAATTAAGGCATTGTGGGCAGATTGAAGGCCACTGTATGACCCTGATATAACGACCCTTTCGAGTGACAAGGTTCCAACTCACAGTTCAGTCGTTTCGAGTAAAATGATGTTAAAGTAACTCATTATACACACCTACAGTACACCTTACACAATACAGCACCCCTACAGTACACCTACACACCTAATAATTTTTTACAGTAGCAATTTGTCCACATATTGCACCACGAGAATGTTCTGCATGTAACAGACGTTGCGTAGAACCTTGTTCTACTAACAACTTATTTCCTTCCATTTTTGGGAGATGGAACTTTGTTATTCCAAAGGGTCATCACACTATGACATACCGTGAACTTCAATTCACGACCACGGCTTAATTTTTGGCAGCCCGCAAACAAATACACGTATAATGCGGACCGTTGCGTACGTTTTCATGGCGTGCACCAATTTATACTTGCAACTCGTCTTTGAGTATAATAGTAGGAAGTTAGTAATTCATATTATCAGATGTTGAATGTCTGAAGCTGTCTTTGGGAAATCGTGAGCTTATTCCAGTGTTGTCAAGGTCGATTCCACCAGTAGGAGTCCGTTGCAGGAGTGCCACGACGAAATCGCCCCTCCACGCAGTTCATTACCCTGCCACAAGAGACAATACCATCCATATAGTGAAACGGCGGGGTTACTACTACTCGTAACAGTTCCCTTTCCCGACGCTAGTTGCGCAGAGAAGCGCGTGGCATGCTACGTTGCCACGACGCGTGCCAGTGAAACCAATAGAAGACCTTGACACCACTGGCTTATTACGGTTACGTTTTTGGGTAGTTTCTGCATCGCCGTGAATCGTCACTCAGTCCGTTAGAGCGGCGCTCACCTCGGAGCCGGCGGCGAGGCGCAGGCGCGCGGCGGCGGCCTCGGCGGCGACGCGCGCGAGGCGCGCGGCGAGCGAGCGCGCGTTGCGGCGCGACACGCCCACGCACGCGCCCGTCCCGGCGCTCAAGCCGCACAGGTGGCCGGCGAGCGCGCCGTCCACGAGGGGCCTGGGCGGCGGCGGCGGCGCCAGCCCCGGGATGGGCGCGTTGACGAAGGCGAAGCCGGCCGAGGGCCGCGCGGCCAGGCGGGCCAGGCGCAGGCGGCGGCGGCGGCGGCGCTCGCGGCGCAGGCGCGCGTCGCGCAGGCGCCGCACGCGCCGGATCGGGTGCAGCGCCGCGCGCACGCGCGCCTCGAACACGTTCGGCATCCCGCGCAGCGACGACAGGCGCGCGCGCAGCGGCGGCGCCGCCGCCACGCGGATGTCCGAGCCTGGCCACACGCGGGGCGCCATTTACTCCACTCTGCCTCTGGCAGGTATCAGCTGTTTCGCTGCCATCCAATCGGAGGCTTATATTTCGTGACAGTGGCGTCACTATGGTGACCTTTAAGCTCCCGATTGGATAAAATCGTCAACAGCTGATTCTTGTCAGGGGCACAGTTACGAATTTCGCAGTATATACTGCGATTTATTCCACTCTGCCTCTGGCAGGTATCAGCTGTTTCGCTGCCATCCAATCGGAGGCTTATATTTCGTGACAGTGGCGTCACTATGGTGACCTTTAAGCTCCCGATTGGATGAAATCGTCATCAGCTGATTCTTGTCAGGGGCACAGTTACGAATTTCGCAGTATATACTGCGATTTATTCCACTCTGCCTCTGGCAGGTATCAGTTGTTGACGATTTCATTCAATCGGGAGCTTGTATGTTGCTACAGTGACGTCATTATGGTGACGTTCAGGCGACATATATGCTCCCGATTGGATGCAATCGTCAGCAACTGATTCCTGCCAGAGGCAGAGTTGAATAAATCGCAGTGTAGTGCTGGCAACTGAGTAATAGGTTTCCCTCCGATTCTTTCCCGCATTTTCAATCAGACCTTCCGAGTGACCTCCGGTTGGTTCTTGACCGCGAAATTCAAATAGCTTACATTATATAATTTAACATACTATTCATGATACCATGCTGTACCATGCAACAACTCGTTCTAGTTATTATTACTATTATTATTAATATTAACATTATTATTACATTCTAGTAAAATAAATAAAGTGAAGAAGGGAAGGACAATAATTCTACTTCTAAATTGCTGGCATTTTATTTCCCACACGCCAGACATGAAGGTTCAATCGATCGGCAACAGATTCGTGTGCACATTCTGATTGGCCCAGTAAACTGAGCAGGTTCCACGTGAACGAGTACCACTGGACCTCCCATTCCGATTTTTCCTCCGTCTGTTGAATCCGAAGAGCGCTGTAATAGCAAAGCTCTGAAGGCCAGGCTCCGTGTGCCAGCACTGCAGTCAGCGCCTCAGGGCTGAAACCTACGGAAGGGGACTTAGGGCCACAACGCACAGCACTGCAGTGCCTCTGACTGGGGAAACCGAGAGTTTGAGACACCGACGCTGTTAACATTTTCGACACTACCTACACAGCTCTAATTCAGCTGCTGTCTGGTAGAGAATTCTAGTGGCCGGGTGCTCTGACACGTAGTTTTCCGTAATTTCTCCGATCAACACTAGGCGAATGCCGGAACAGTACAAACAAACAGCCATGGACTGTGTGCAATCTTCGTTGTCCTATCCTCACCCCTTAATTACACTCACACTTCCACGCACTACACTTCCACAGTCCGGTAATATTTTGTGCCTGTAGTGTTAAATATTCAATTGTGTTAATTCAAATGTGTAATATTCAATTGTGTTCAAATTCGTGTTAAAAAATATTTATTTCTGAAATATATGTAATCGGAAAAAACGATAAAACAGCGCCTGGAAATCCCGGGTGACACTCTTTAAATTCATTGACAGAGACTATTGAATATCAGGGACATGGAAGACTAGCAATGGTGGAACGAAGCAGTGATTGTTACCATATGCACACATTTCTGGCCAGAATGGTGCATATTTTGCTTCGCTGCTCCAAGGCTTCATCGATTATTATTCTTTATTTAGGAGTGGAACTGTGTTTAAGGATGGGGAGAGCCCAGCTATAATAAACGGTAATTGACATGCTTCGGTGTCGATGGGGGTAGATCAGTAGCGAAGAGCCTGTATTGTACTGCAGACTTTGTGGCTGGGGCAATACGAAACATGCTGATGGTATGGATGGTTCTGAGTGAGAATTAGATCTGGGCAATGAAAGATGTT
This sequence comes from Acheta domesticus, assembly GCA_031308135.1. Taxonomy (NCBI): domain Eukaryota; kingdom Metazoa; phylum Arthropoda; class Insecta; order Orthoptera; family Gryllidae; genus Acheta; species Acheta domesticus. The sequence goes on from JAHLJT010008756.1 coordinate 2,114,923, forward strand.
ATCCCTAGGGTCGTTTCCTGCTTCGGCACTTCCTCGGTGAATAACGCCGTAGTGAACGACCCGAATTCTTCATTTACACTAATCATTGGTGTGCGCATTATGTTTCCGAGCGGTCCAAATAGCAGTGAACAGACGCCACCACCTAGTAATCGTTCTCGAACCAACGCGGTTTGTGAGAGGCGCTTGTGGAAAATGGTTAGAAGGCCCGCCCTTCCACCTCCGGGATTCAAGGCATATCCCTGGCCAGTCTACGTGGAATGCGTGTTGAACGAAAGGTTACAAAAGGTTTCTCGTGGTTTTCCCGTTAGCTTTACCTCTCGATTCACCATTTCTTCAAGATTATTATCGCTCATCTTTTAGTTAGAACATCGCTTAAGAGCCTCAATGGCTTTAGTAGTAGCAAGTTATCTACACCCCAATAAATAAAAATAATAAATAAAACAGGCGCTCCTAATCATCCAATGCACCTGCAACAACACAAGCACACAAAGACATAAAAGTTGTCAGACCCGAAGACTTGACACGTGTTTCTCTATGTATTTCGACGCGCTAATTCCGAATCTGAAGTTAGAATTGCGCCACCATCTTCCAATTTTTTAAAGCGCAAAAAACCACCGTGAAATTGTAGATAGTAAATTTTAGGGTGATTTTTTGTTCAGCGATTTAAAAAAACTGGAGGGTGGTGACGCAATTCTGGCTTCAGATTAGGATTAAGTGCGCCGACATTCGTAGTCTTATCAAGTCTGTTCCACATGTAATCAAGTCTTTGGATCTGACAACAGCCCCCAAAAACAAAACAAAAAATACTTTTTCACGGTGTTCTTTGTTTTGCAATTTAAAAACAATGGAGGGTGATGGCGCGATTCTGGCTTAAGATCGGTTTCAGCACGCCAAAATACATAGAAAAACATGTTTCAAATCTTCGGGTCTGACAACTTCTCTTTTGTGTCCTGTGCAATTGATATCACTGCAGTACCTTTGACCGGGAGCTCCGAGAGTCTGAGACTCCGCCGGCGGGCGGCAGGATTTTCGACACTAGCTTGTCAGCTGAGTCGAATTCAGCCGCTGTCTGGAGGAGAATTCTAGTGGTCGGCTGTTCTGATCGGTAGTTTTCCGTTGTTTCACCGATAAACTTCAGATAAATGCCGGAGTAGTACCCTAAGAAACGAGCCACGGGCCTGCGCGCGATCTTTCTTCCCCATTTCTTGTCCTATTCTCACCCGTTACTTACACTTGCTCACACTCACATGCACAACTACACTTGTCGGGAGACCGTCGGGAGCTTAGAGCTTGTCCCGGCTAGAGGTGCTCCGCTGGTAGGAGATACGTAGTTGGAAAAATTCCCCCGAGCCGACATACATAGTGCCGGATCTCGTCATCCAGCGGGGGAAGATCACCGCCTCCTTACGCGATAAAAACCAGCACCATGCTTACGGTACTAATGACAGGCGTTAGTGCGCCCGGATCAATCAAACAGCCAGTACGTATTATATATTCGCAGCCAAACGGGACGTACGCCTGCGGAAGGCCGGTGTCTTGGGCTTGCTGCGGCGCACGAGCGCACGCACGTCGCCCAGCACGCTGGCGGTGGCGGTGGCCAGCAGGTTGCGCGGGTGCGGGTACAGCCGCACGAAGGGGCCCGCCGCCGCGGCGGCGGCGGCAGCGGCCTCGCCCGCGGCGTTCGCCGCCTGCACACGCCAGCCATTCATTTACACTTAAGAATAATAATACTTTATTGCACAAAAAAGTGCAACGGCGAGTCTCAGTAATTGAATTACTGCTTTTCAGACTAACCACAAGAAAAATAGAGAAGATCATCAACATAACATCAAAAGAGAATAAGCATAAGTAGAAAAAAAGCATAAATGTACGTACATGAGGGTTAGAAATTGAAATAAGTTACATAAGTACAATATAATTGTAAGTGTATAGCAGATAATATGAGGCAATATGACATAACAAGAAACAGTGAAGTAACTGAAGTAATGCTAATGAAGTAACTGAAGTAATGCTAAATGACACTGAAGTAACTGAAGTAATGTTAAACACTGAAGTAATGCTAATGAAGGTTACAAAAAATGGTTACTTCGGTTTTTCTTTCTTGGCGCACGGGGGGGGGTGTCATCAAAATGGAATGTCTCACGGTATTTCGCGTCGTTCTCCGTTCTGCCGCCAGGAATCGCATGATCGCTACAACTTCTCGATGCAGTCGCGATCATGCGACTTCTAGCAGCACAACCGAGAACGAAGCAAAATACCGTGAGATATTTCATTTTACTGACACACCCCCGTGCGCCAAGAAAGAAACACCGAAGTATACACATACTGTACCACACTTTTATAGTAATAGAAGCTCTAAAATTGTTTCTCTACGACCACTTTAATAATATACGTATTCCGGCTGTGTATTTAATCGATGAATGACATCGATTACACATCTCATGGATTCCAGTTTGGAATCCACGGCCTGTCGACCAATCAATCACATTCCTAGAACTTTTGGGAATCCACTCGTAGAATTGGTTTCTATTTGCAATTCTCGCTTTCTTTTGAATCTGTGGTAGACAAGTGAATGATTTCGCTGTTTCATGTACGTATCCTAGACATTGTTGTACTTATACTTCTCGTTGTATTTCGCATTGATCATTCAATAGAAAATGAATCTTCAATCCAGCGACAGTGACAATGAAATTTGTACTCCATATGAAATTCAGGAAATAGCTAATTCGACAACTCTACAATTATTGCCGGAAAAATCAAGGAAAAACAATTATATACAAAATTTATTGGAGTGGAGAAACATGTACTGTTGACAATTTTGATGAAGAGTCAACATAATCAGTAATAAATTCAGACTTATAATGTATTTTATATTTCAACACTGTTTGATATAGATAATCCTTATACTTGAGTTGCAAATAAACCAAAATCTGTTCAAAATCTGTTCTGAATATTTCAAGGTCGAAGGGAAAGTATAGTCTTCTACTCGCGCGTTATGGCTATTATTCACTCGCTCCTATGTCGCTCGTGTCATAAACATCAGCTCGATCGCCATCAGTATGCGCTCGTTGAAGAATTTACTATTATTCACAAGGGTACAAGTGTAGTTTGTATGGGGTACAAGCTAGCCAAGAAGAGAGACAAAGGTGGACTATAAGCCATCTTTTCCCGTTTTCGGAAAGGCATATCTGTCAAATGGACTGAGACCCACAAAGCAGTTAGCCACACAAAACATGAGATATCTTTCGAGTGGAAATGGACTGTAGTGAAGCTAATTGTATTCGTCAACAACATGATGAGTATGATATATATCTTAAATTAGCCAGATACCCATACAAGGGCAAGAAAAGTGATACAAATTAGTAACCGAGAAAAACTCTCAAAGTTTTATAAAAATAGAACAGTGAAACTGCGTGGGATTTTTTGGCGTGAAAGAGCAGCTGAATGAGGATCATAACAAATTGCTTCTTGTTCGTTAAAAACAATAAAATGAACTAAAAAATCCCCGTTCTTTCTCGCAATATTACAATACTCTCTTTCTATATTGCATAAGCAGTACGCGGGAAAATAAAAATACCAATTTAAACACAGTTTACAACCGCTACGCCTTACTCTAGCTGTCAGTGAAGGGTTCAACATTACGGATTAGTGCCGGAGGCAGCGACACAAAATTTGAAATGATCAACGGACGGTTAATTTATTTTTTAGTAAGTTTTAATGCCAATGAAGTCCAAAACGAGAGTCAGTGGCCCTACCTACTGATGTAACCCTCATGAAAAGGGGGGGTTAACATGTGAAAAGAAAAGTATTACCATATTTATCTACAATGCTCGCTACTATCACCATAGCTACGCCATTGCTACGGGCGAGTAAACGAATGAATTGTTGCATACTCCTGGCAAAAAGGAACAATTTTGATCCGCAATAACTCAAAATGTAATGACGCTATTGGAATGATTTAGAAAGCATTTAGTAGGAAATTTTATAAGCTTGAAGAAGAATATAATGCATTTTAATGGGTTTCCTCACTCTTTTCGAAATACCCGCAAACATCTTTTTTTTCATTTCAGACATAAATCATTTGTATGCACCTGAAGATGCGTTTACACCTAATCACGCGAAACGTGTGTCAACATCGTAAGAACAGTAAACATTTTTTTGAAAAAATATTCGTTGATTGTTAGAAAATAAAAAGGATATTATTTGTGTTAAATTATTAGAAACACTAACACTTTTAGTGCCGTAGTCGACAGCCCCTTGGAGCCGCGGTGGTTCAATGGTAGGGCGCTGGATTCCTAACCTGAAGGACCAGCTTCGAATCCTGACATAGGTTGGGATTCGTATCTCGTGAGTTCCATTGAGGACGGCTCTGAGGTCGACTCAGTCTCCCTTCCAAGTGAGTACCAGGATATTTCCTGGGGGTAAAAGCAGCCGAAGCGTTGTGCTCGCCACACAACCTCCTGGTTCCGACGGCGACGAAGGAGGAGCCCTACCTTCACCTCCCCGTTGGGCCCCATCGGCCCTTGCAATGGCACAGGGGTGCCTTTACCTTTATTTTTACCTTTGAGCCGATCGTTCCTTACCGCGCGAATCTGCGCGCCCTTCTGCATGGCGCCGCGCATGCCCGGGCGCTGGGGCATCTGCGCGCGGGGGCCCGACACGCCGCCGCCGCCGCCGCCGCCGCCGCCGCCGCCGCCCGCGTCGCCCGTGGCGGCCATGAGGCGGCGCAGCGGCGCGGGCCGCGAGAACGGGCTGACGGGCTGCACGGGCGGGCCGGCGTCCATGAGGCCGGCCTCGCGGCTGGGCATGCGCCGCGTCCAGCCGGTGTTGGGCTCGTCCGGCGCGATGCGCGGCAGCGGCCGGCCCAGCCCGCGCGGCGGCGGCCTTCGCAAACAACCCCACGTTCAAGCCTTTATACTTCGGCCTTTCTTTCTTGGCGCGTGGGGAGGGGGGGTCATCGAAATGGAATATCTCACGGTATTTCACGTCGTTCTCGGTTGTGCCGCTAGGAGTCGCATGATCGCCAGCACTGCTCGATACAGTCGCGATCATGCGACTCCTAGCGGCACAACCGAGAGCGACGCGAAATACCCTGAGATATTCCATTTCGCATGATCGCCAGCACTGCTCGATACAGTCGCGATCACGCGACTCCTAGCGGCACAACCGAGAACGACGCGAAATACCGTGAGATATTCCATTTCGATGACCCCACACACACACACACACACGCACCAAGAAAGAAAAACCGAAGTATATTTGAAGGGGCCTTCACACGGAGACACTGTAGCGCCACCGAGAAGCAGCACAGCTCTTCCCGACACGACTTCCACCACCGAAAGTCACTGACTGAGAGAGAGGAAGGTTTCGTGAGTCACATGTGTGTTTCAGGCGGGTGACAAAGACCGCTGGCGGCGGACAAAGGCAAGTAGCAAGCAAAGGCCGGTTCAGTGGCACTTGTAGAGTGAACGCTGCCATTTAAAACTGTGATCCGCTAGTGGTGGCGTGGACGCGCTCTTGCACTGTCTGTGGCGGGAGCTTCGCAGTGCGGCTGCGCCACTCGTCTGAATACCTCCATTGAAATGAATGCTTCGCTAGCAAACGCGCCTCTCGGAAGCGCTGCTGAGTGACGTCGTGTGAAGGGGGGGTTGAAATTATACTCCGAATTAAACAGTGAACTTTGGGTCATGATCTGGAAGGAGAAGGGGGCAATTACATCCCATCGGAAGCTCCGATATAAACAATTTAAGTCTTATCGAATCTTCCGAATGGATGACAAGTGTCCAGCTCATGACCTTGAAGTGCCAATTTGATTAAATCGGAGTATAATCAAGCGCCTCAAAATGAATTAATGTTGGAATATTTTTTTGTAAAAGGCTATAGGTAAAATTTGTTCTTCAAAGTAAATGAAATTTATACTACCTAGAGTAATAAATTAAAATCCTAACAAAAAATCTGACAGGTGTTTTTGGGGGTTTCCAAAAAAAGGAGCTCAACTTCTTTCATTTAAATTAATATTTCCATTTTCCTGCGAAACTAACACTATTCTCGATGGTTCAGAAAAAAGTTACTAACTTGTAGGGCATGCATGGAGAGATGTCAAAGATGATGCCAACTATTTTTGCCAACAAACATGTAGTGGAAAATTTCATTTCACAAAGTTACACATGTGGCATTTTCCCTTGGTAGGTAGGCAGTTCATGTGGCATTTAGATGGAGATTAAGTAATGAACGACATAAAACTATTTTATTTGGGGAGGTATTCAATTTTTGTATAGAACATTGTCGTTATTTTCTAGTGTAAAGTTTCTACAGTTTTTTTTTTTTTTTTTTTTTTTTTTTTTTTTTTTTTTTTTGTGCGATGTATTCGCAAGGGTTCAGCTAGTCAACTATAGACATTGTTATAACATACTTTTGACGTACTACACATTTGAGTTAGTTTTACTTACGAACATTTCAATGTGATATTGTCACGACAAGGATTATTTGAAATAATACTGCACTCCTCTGTTGATGGCGAATGGCGAGAGGAGTAAGGCTACATTTACTGTCCAGAAACAAAACAAGGAAAAGTCTCGATTAAGAAAGGAAAACTGGAGATAAATCTGATTTAGATGGGAGTCATTGACGCAGAAGCTAATTACAATAATAATAATAATAATAATAATAATAATAATAATAATAATAATAAACTCCCAGGTAATTTAACTTCCAGGTAACCCCCTTGTCTAAACTCCGAGGTAATTTAAAAGACTGGGAAGTGCAAGAAATCGCTTTATTTGAAACAGCCCACATTTTGCGCAAGGTATTGTCCCTAGATCTACTCCTTAGGTAGCTGGTTGCAACCTGGAGTAGATTTTATATTTAGCCGACACATTACATCTGTAGTCGTGATTTAGAGGAATAATAATAATAATAATAATAATAATAATAATAATAATAATAATAATAATAATGTCTCAGGTCATTAGGCCTACTCTTCCAGAGACAGAAAATGCCAGTACACTAATGTATACTTTCTCACCAGAAGGGCGAGATGGTGGTGATGGAGAGGCGGTGGCCCGAGGGGATGCCGTGCGAGGAGATGGCGTGCGAGGAGTACTGGCGGCTGCGGCTGATGGCGTCGGCGAAGGATGGGCGCAGGGCGAGCGGCTGCGAGGAGGAGGGCGTGGACGCGAGGAGGGTGCGCGACGAGGAGCGCGACGAGGGCTGCGACGGCGACGGCGACACGCTGCCCACGGCGTTGGCCGGCCGCGCGCGCGACACCCCGCCCACGGCCTTCTTGGTGCCTGCCGCCCACCAAGGATTGTTAATTGCGTGTCTACTCTTATGGTTAGAGACCGGAAAAATATGGAGTATGAAAATGTGTACATATGTAATAATATATAATATAATATGTAATATTAAAACTAATTATAAAACGAACATCTACGTAATACGAAATTATATAATCCCAAAGAAATTTTAAATATAATACATACGCTTGGAAATTCAGGTTAAAGGTCACAAAACGCGGCGTCATTGATACTTTTCGCACCCAAAGGTGAAACTGATATCAGTCACTGATGAACACTTCCCGCCACACTGAGTTAACTGAAGAAGGCGCGTCGGACTGTGTGAACACTCGACCGTGTCATCATCTAGCATACCTCGAGTAAACAGCACGCAGTATTAATGTAGGGAAAATTGCTGTTTTGAAAATATTTATTTCCATAAAAATACGCAATAAAAGTGAAGAATATTGATATAATAAAAATAATATTTCGTGAAAATGGCAAAATATGTAATAAAATGTAATAAAGTACTAAATATGTAAAAATATGTGAAGAAAAATGTTGATATTGTGTTAGAAAAGTGACGATTCGCCAAGATTACGATTTTTAGAGCGGTAAGTAGAAAGGCAAAAAATATGTAATGATATAAAAATCCAATCTGCTATTTATGGTCGTTAGATCCGTGATGGAAAGATATAGGTTAGTTCGGCGCACCGATTTTTGCTCGTTCTGCGCAGCACCATTTGACCTCACGAACCACGTGGCCACAACACGGGCACTTCGTTTGAAAAGTCAGACCAGTCGCAGGCCACGATGCATGGAGAGCAAGAAGTGTTTAGAAGCATTTTGAAACTGGCATTAAGTGAAATTTTCAAAGAAAAAATATGGTGAGAGTGTAATTGAATTAAAATATGCAATAATTTAAAAAACGGTTTCATCTACCTATTTCAATGACTTGTAATAAGGTTTTGTAATAAGTTGCATTTAAAATTCTCGCTAATATTGTGACGCAAACTGGTGCCTGACACTCATTGCCTGAAGTCGGATACGCAATAGCTCACCCATGTCTTTCCATCATGATTGTAAGGGGGACCTGTAAGTGAGGTGAATGTTATCTCGGGAGGCGGCGGTGTTCCTCACCCGCTAGAACGTGAGGTCCGACGCTGACCTACACGTCGGCTTGCGGGGTTGTTCCACGTCTAGGTATTTCCACCAGAGGGCACCGCCCTAGCCGGGACAAATTCTAAGCAGCTACCGTCATGTGTAGAAGTGTTGTGCATGTGAGTGGATTGAGTGTAAGGGAAGACTTTCGACGGCTTTGCCGACATCATCAGTCTGCAGTTACAAAAAATAAAATATAATAGTAACATTTAAAATTATAATAGCAAATTAAATTACAAAATATGAACCGGGTGAATCTTTCTTCTTTAATAATGTTAAATATATTTATTATCTGCATCAACACCCCCTGTTGCAGTTCATATTTTGCCATTTTATTTGTTATTAGTCAGTAATAATAATTTCAAATGTATACATTATTTATACATATATTTCATTATTTATATATTATTTACATTTACCCCCTTTGCATTTTATACTTTTTAATTTCACTTTCTATTGGTCTCTGTATTAATACCCCCCTTGAATTTAATATTTTGTAATTTAATTTGCCTATTATAATTTTAAATGTTACTATTAAATTTTATTTTTTGTATCTGTAGACTGATGATTACTGCAAAGCCGTCGAAAGCCGGCTCTCTCTCAATAAATAAGTTGACAGAGATGACATATTTTATTACTCCATTTAATTACGTCAACAACACCGCATCCCAATTCCCACACTGCAAGGGGAGATGGGGTGGCGTGGATGAGAAAAAAAGATCGCGCGCGGCCTTTCGGCCGTTTCTTATGGTACTGCTCCGGTAGTCGTCTGACATTGTTCGTAGAAAACACGGAAAACTACCGACCCTGCAGACGTTATAATTCTCCTCCAACGTAGCTATCTAATTAGTCGAAAATCCACCACCAACAGGACGCGAACCCTAGGACCTTCCGTTCAAAGACACTGCAGTGCAACAATGTTGCCCTGAGTTCCTTTCTGCCGGTTGATTCTGTATTGTTGCTCATTACAATCATTGCGGCAATCATCGCTCCTTCTACCGGTTGTATTTTTCAGCTCTAGCACTACATCACAAGTGTATAGTCGCAGAATGAACTGTGTGTGGAAATGCATATTCTCATGCCCTGCACACGTTTTTCTTCGACGAGAAGGGATTATTTGTTTTGAATTGGTGGGTCACAATATGAGATACATTTTACTGGAACTATATGTACGAATTTCTCCAAAGAATGAATGCGAAATCAAACGGACCGAGTCAAACTAGAACTAGAGATGAACTATATTCACAGAGTTGAATGACACGTGGAAATATTTTTGAATGTTAGTGAAAGAAAGCAGGTAATGATAGAAAACATTGAAACGGTCAAATTGAGAAAGTCATGCTCAGAAGTGGCCCTGTGTAGGCAAAATATTTTTCTAAATGTCTGTTTTAGAGTTTCACTTCCAAGGTCTACGTGGAATAAAGATTGTCATCCATCGGCGTATTGGCTCAGTGACCACATTCGTCACTGAGCCGGAGGTCCTAGGGTCGAGTACATAGCAATTACAATTCAGCAATTGGCATGAAAATTCCAAGGGCCGGCTTTTCTAATTCGTAGTTTTCCGTAGTTTTTTCAATCAATACCAGACCGGACCCACAAGGGCCACAAACCGAAAGTGATCATCCCTTCTTCATCTTTGTCCTCTTTTCTCTCCTTACACAGATCTGTATACTTACATACTCTACACTACCACACATGTCGGGTTCTTAAAAATTTGCCCCAACTGGGGCGGTGTCCCTCTGGAGAGGATCTGGAGCGTCTAAAACCCCGCAATCCGACTTTTTAGGTCGGCTCCGCATCTAACGCTCCAGTGGGTAAGGATCACAGACACCTCCCAGCTACAAAATGTACTACGTCTACGGGACTAGCGAGCAAAGTGGTTAGGATACCCTGAAACACTTAACATCCTCTCACACGATAGCCCGTCAAGCAACATTAAGGAGTGGAAGAGAAATTATCACTGTAAATTTAAATTATAATAGAGATTTAAGTATATTAATTATGGTTTTGGGTAGAGTGGTAGTTCCAAGCACACTCACTTCCAGCGTTCTAACTCTCCTAACAACTGGACATAAAATTGGAGCGCGAAGGAATGCGCTTCTCGGTGTGTTTAGGGACTCTATCAGGGGGTAGAGTCCCTAAGTATAGAGAGTAGTGCATTCCTATGCGCTGCTATTTCCGCCATTTTATGTCCAGTTGAACTGTGTGGTATTTTGGGTGAGTTGGGAACCAGCAATCTACCAAAAAACAATGATAAACTGGAAGCTCTCCATAATGCCTTCGATTGTTATTTCTTGTGCTCAACTCTTGAATGCTGTCAGGCGGGGCATTTGGGTAAAAGGATATTAAATGGCGGCGACCATTCAGATGGAGCTACTCTGTACCTAGGGACTCTACTCACAGCGCCTACCTGTCTGTTGCCTGGCCCCGCTGGACCGCTGCGCGCCGGCCGCTCCCCCAGGCCGCACGCTGGTTTTGGGGGAGACGGGGTCGGGGATGGGCACGAGGGAGGACACGGTGTTGATGGTGGACCTCGGCTTCATGGGGCTGGTGGGCGTGGTGGGGGCGGAGAGCGAGAAAGTCGGCTTGCCGGTGAGGGGAGTGACGGGGGTGACAGGGGTGACCGTGGGGTTGGGGTTGCTCGGGACGGTGTTGAGCACCCTGGGTGCCGGCGACTGTTTAACGGGCGGGGTGACAGGGGTCGTAGGCTTGGTGGGGACAGCGGGCACCGTGGGTTTGGTGGCGGCGGCGGCGGGCACCGCGGGTTTGCTGGAGGCGGCGGCGGCGGGCACCGTGGGTTTGATGGCGGTGGCTGTGGGCGCCGTGGTTTGGTGGCGGTGGCTGTGGGCGCCGTGGGTTTGGTGGCGGTGGCGGCAGGCGCCGTGGGTTGGTGGCGGCGGCAGGCGCCGTGGGTTTGGTGGTAGTGGCGGCAGATACTGTGGGTTTGGTGGCGGTGGCGGCAGGTACCGTGGGTTTGGAGGCGGTGGCGGCAGGTACCGTGGGTTTGGTGGCGGTGGAGGCGGGCACCGTGGGTTTTGCGGCTGTGGCGGCGGGCGCCGTGGGCGTCTTCGTGGTGGGTGAGGCGGGGGGTTTGGAGGCGGTGGTGAAAGCCTTGGCCGTGAGGGCCGTGCTCCGCGGCCCCATCGTCACCTCGATCATCTTGGTCGTGGCTTTGGTCCCCGGCGGCCTCGGCCTCTGGGGCAGGGCGGCGCCGATGGCCACCAGAGTGGCCGAGGTGGAGCTGGAGCACGCGGTGACGGATGGGGAAGAGGACGGCGAGTTGGATAAGGGCGTCCAAGCCGCCTTGCCACTCGCCTTCATGGACGCTTCCAGCGCACTGTCTATGAGCTGCAAGCGTAGGAATTACATGCAGGTTTAATTCACCACAGAGCACATGACTTCAATTTTTGAGAGTGACACAATGTACATGTGTGTTCATACATTATTAAATAAAATGTTTGATAGTTCATAAGTAAGATTCGTTTTGAACTTTAAAACATATTTAACATTAAATTATAAAACATATTTAAATGTGGTAAAGAAAAACAGTTGTCCATACAATAAAAACTCTTAGGATGATGTTTAGTAGATCTATAGCGCGAATTAGAAAATAAGCGTTGTTTAGTTGTATGTTGACCCCAATTCGAATGCCTATTTGCTTTAAAAACTTTCACTGTTTCCTCTAAAAGCGGTAACACGAATTCTAGTGCTGGTACGTCGCCTTCCTATTACAAATCCTGTGCGAAAAGTCCGAATTCTTTGTGAAGCGAAACGAGGGAGGCGAGCGTCTCTGACAAGCATGATTTACAACTTTTTGCTGAAAAAAGGTTTGTTTATTACGGGGAACTTAAAGTGAAACCTCGTTAGTACGTTTTTCAAGAGAGCGAAAATTTTGAACATCTTGAGCGGGAAAATGTGCTAATGAAAAATGCTCAAATTATTCTTATTTTTCACATTTCCGTCTGCAAACCACTATAATAGAGGAAATTATCGGATACTGTAAAAGCCGCGCAAATATTCACGGTATGAACTAATTTATTCATAAATGACGTTGAATTACACAAAAAAAGCACTCAAATAAATGCACATTAAGGTCTGTGCATCATGAGCATTGCGTTGACACGCGTCACCTATGGCTGATGACGTCAGCTGTGTGGATGTCTGTGCACACGGGTTACTTAACGCGCGTCGTACATTATCTCTATCTTATGTGGAACGGCATAAGAGCGCTCTTGGCGACGTGCGTTGCAGCTGACGGACGTAGCTAACGTCATCAGCGTTAGGCAACGCGCGGCAACGCAATCGTTCTTATGAGAGGTCGAATAGAAAAAATGGCGCGGAGGGTACAGCGAAACACGTTTATCTCGCTCTGAAAGTATTACCCAAAAATACCATGAGAACAACTTACATTGAAGATGGCGCTGATGCATCGGAAAACGCGCGTCTCTCGCGAAGCAATTTACTTATACAAACTTTGAACGTGCTAAGCGGGATTGTTAAACGTGTAAACGAATAATTTGATGGAATTGGGACCGGTACTTGAAAATACGAGTATGTACGTACAAAGCGGTAAAACGTGATAACAGGGAATAGGCTATCAAGATTCCACTGTATTTATATTATCGAAATAAAATCAACAAACCCCTTTTGATCTTAGATTTATATATTGTTTCTAATAGAAAGCAAATTACTCACTTATAGATTTATTAATCATTGACAATTAGACAATGATAGACAATTAATTATTGCCACTGTCTTCCTCAATATCTGAGATCACACGCTCGTTTTTAAAAAGTCTAATCAAAACTTCTGACGGTTTAAGAATTTTCGCCAAGTAACGCGTGTGTGTGCCAAAAAATAAATGATCACAGAATCCCAGTAGGAGCAGCATCCCAGGGTGCGACTTCCGTTCGCACGTTCACACGCATATAATATCGTTTCACTCCCGATATTCCCATTCAGTTTGTATACATAATCAATGTAACACATGTAAGATTACTTATACAAACATGTTGAATCTATGTTTAAGTATTGGTAAAAAAATTTTTTCTAATCACATTTTGATGCGAATTTCAAATTTTTAAACTAATAACATTGGTTTTAATTGTTTTTCACTATCCTCCACATTATTTAAAAATCTGAAAAAATATATGATTATAGAAAGTTATGAGACCCATTCTAGAGGAAAAAACTCAGACAATACTGAATTTCAATCAATTTTAAAAAAGTATTTCTTTTTTCTATTTGAATTTGGCGTCAAAATTTGTTGACAAAAAAACTTTAAATTCAACTATTTTCTACTGACTACAATTTTTTTGAGCTTGATACACGAAATAGAAGCCGAGAAAAAAATAAAAGTTGAAAACCACATTTCTCACTGTATCTCTGGAACAAATTGCCTAGGGGGCTGTTTTTTGGGAATATATGTCATTTTATATTCTTTTATTGAGTATCAGGATTATCGATTTGCTTTGAGGGTACTTTTAACCTCCTTATTCGGCTATAACCTTTTAACCAAAGTTCGAACGCGAATCATAGTTTGAAATATTGTTCTAAATATTTTAGTGATTGATTATCTCCAGCGCCGAACTACTCGTCGCCTAGCAGGGTTTTCTCAAACCAGGTATCTCCTATCAGCGAGGCACCGCCCCAGCCGGGACAAGCTGCACGCTCCCAACCGGTCTCTCGGCATGTGTGGTAGTATAGTGCATGTAAATGTAAGTATAAATGTAAATATAAATATAAATAAGCCGTGAGGTTAGGATGAAGAAAAGGAAGGAATGAACCTGGTCGGTAGCCCTTTTGTTAGGATTCTCCTCTAGCATTCACCTGGGGTTGATCGGAAAAAACACGGAAAACTACCGCTGAGAGCAGCTGGCCGCTAGAATTCTCATCCAGACACCGACTGAATTCGATCCAGCCGACATGCTAGTGTCGAAAATCCTGTCAGCGTCGGAACTCGAACTCTAGGAGCTCCCGGTCAGAAACACTGCAGTGAGATTAGTTGCTGCCTTTTTATCTTTCCTTCCAAAGAGCCCACGTGCGCACCTGGGACCTGGAGGGCACGGAGATGTGGTGGACGCAGCAGGCGCGCGAGCCGGAGGAGGAGGCGGAGGAGCCGCGCGACAGCTGGCGGGAGGCGGGCTGCGCGCCGGGCTGCTGGCGCTGCGCCTGCACGAGCGGGCGCAGCGCGGCGGCCAGCGCCGTGTTGGCCCAGGCGAGCGGCTGGCCGCGCACGTCGAACACCTCCATGAGGCGCTGCATCTGCGCGCCGGGCGTCGCGCCGCGCGCCCACGCCTGGTTCCGGGCGCCCGGCGCGTTCGCCGCCGCCAGCACCGCCGCGCGCCGCCACTCCTGCCCCCACGCGCTCACACTCACTCACACTTCTTTTTTGCTTTCTTTCTTCGACGAATATTACTTTATCATGCTGGTGGGCCAAAAGTTACTACGCATTGTTGAGAGTTATTTATTCAAGTTATTTATTCACAACAGAGTACATTGTTTCAAATCGATTTCCTTCTGTACCGACACATCTCCGAAGACGATCTGGGGCACTTAAGCCAACTGACTTCACATAGCTTTGGATTCGAATCAGTATTCTGACAAGGTTTATCAATGGCTTTTCTTAGGTCCTCGATTGAGATTGGATTTGAAGCATATATCTTTAATCAATCCCCAAAATGAAAAATGCATGCAAGATCTGAAGATCTGAGAGGTATTGTCTGGGAAATTTCACATACAAGTAAAGCCGGCCATATATAAGTAAAGCCGGCTGTCCCATGTAGTAGATTTACTGCATGTAAAAGATCCTCAAGCCCAAATGAAGCCTCTGAGCTAAATTCAAATCGCCTGTTTCGTCGCCCGACATAATATTTCTCTGCTTGGTGGTGAAAGGAGCGTAGTGAAATTTGCGTGGCCAGACGGAAGAGCGGGCCTGATGGCCCAAGTCTCGTCACGTACAATAAGGCATTAACAATGTGATATTTGCTTCTGATTTGTAGTCAACTCATCACACATTGGTGTTTAGTAGGTATATGAAGTACATTGGACTGCGTCCAAACGAGAGGCGACACACGAGAAGAACCAGAGAATGATGAGTTTCCTACCCATCAGGGGTAAATGTCACAGGTGTAACTTCTTTATCTGAAACTTCCCTCCTCATAATCTTTGCAAAAAGTGATCATCTTCAACACTCTACATGCCCCCAGAAGTTTGTGACATTTATTCTGAGGCCCCTGTATACTTTGATGCCGAATTAATCTAAAATCATAAGATATTGAGTGATAGTTGTAACTGAAATATAATGTAAAATATCAACTTACCCTCAAGACCTTTTGATTTTAGAATATTTATTATCAAAAAATATATAAACCTTCACAGATATTCATATACATTCATACTTAGTCATGCACTGGCATTCGCAATCACATTCATGCACTAGCATTCACAGTCACCGAGTCCAAGCATTTGTAGAGTGTCCATACATTTTCGACTCAAACTTCACAAATAAGCGTAAAAGTGAAGACCAGGGTTACTTAAACTAGTCATCGAAATATCGATTTTTCAAGCAAACGTTTCCCCCACTTCCGAAACATTATTGGAACATTGTTGGGCAGTACCTTTGGTCCGCCGCTCGACTCAGAGCAGGCGAGCAGATTTTTGTGACGTCACAGAGCACTGAGTTGGGAAGCACTGGTTTAGCCGCTAGCGTTGGTCACAGACAGACGGACAGACGCTAGCGGGGCGGCGTACCTTGGCGGTCCGGTTTCCTTTGGCGAAGGTGCGCACGCGGGAGAGCGCGTTGGAGGCGGCCGCCGCCTTGGACGATACGACGGACGTCTTGGACCCGGGTTTGGGCTGCGCTTTGGGCGGCTGGGCGGTGGGCGCGGCGGCAGGGGCGGGGGCGGGCGCGCTGGCGGGCGCGGGGGGCGTGAAGGTTGGCGGCGGGCGCAAAGACGCCCAGGGCCCGGACGCCAGCACCGGCGTCGTGGGCGTCGTCGGGGTCTTGGAGGGCGTCTCCGCCGCGCGCGCTTCCGGCGCCGCCGCGCTCTGCGGAGGAACATCAAGTGGTTTTTGAAGTGTGGAATTCACAAACGAAGCACATAATCCGAATTAATTGTTTTAGAAGAAATAACACTTTTTCAACAGAGGACATCACCTGTGTAAAGAGGGACGGTCCTCGACACCCACACCTCGTACCCTGTTGAAGAGTAACTTACCGGAGCCGCTCCGGCGGCGGGCGCAGTGTTGGCGGGCGCAGCTGGAAGCGCGGCGTACGCGGTGAGGCCTGCCACACAGGACGGCGGGGCGGGCGAAACGGTGCCCACAGGAACCGGCACGGGCGCGGGCGTGAAGGCGGGCGCGGCAACGTATTTAGTGGTGGGCACGAATCCCTGCGCGGGGGCGTTGAGGGTGGCGGGCAGGAAGGTGGGCCCGTGGGCATGGGGATGCGGATGGTGGGGATGCGCCTGCAGGTGGGGGAGAGCGTGAGGATGGTGATGGGGATGCGGGATGGGCGGCAGGCCGGCGACGGCGCCTGGCCCGTGCCCGAAGACGACCGACGAGTTCTGGCCGAGGCCCGCGCCGAGCGTGAGGCCGGGGGGCGGCGGCGGGGGCGGCGCCAACACCTGCCCGCGGGCCTGGCCGGGCCCCGGCCCGGGCCCCGGCCCCGGCCCGTGCCCCGGGCCCGGGCCGGGCCCGCGCGGGGGCCCCGGCGGGTGCGCGGCGGGCGCGGGCCGGCCGGACGACGGGATGGTGAAGTAGTTGTTGGGCGTGAGCGAGCGCGTCTGCGAGGGGCGGGGCAGCGCCGCCTGGTGGTGGTGGTGGTGGTGGTGGTGCGGGTGGTGGAGGCCCGGGCGCGACGCGTGGTGCGAGGCCGCGTGGCCGGGCCCCACGGTGAAGGAGGGCGTGGGCGAGCCGCGCGGCCGCAGCGGGCCCCGCAGCGGCAGCGACCCGCCCTTGAGCACGGCGATGCCGCCGATGAAGCTCTTGGCGCCCGACGCCGCGCGCGTGCGCGAGTTGGTGGCCCTGGGCCGCCCCCCGGGCGCCGCGCCCGGCATGGCCGCGCCTTCACACGCTACTGCCCGCGGACCAACTCGCTAGCGGCCGCCAGCGCACTTCGTACCCTCTGCAATGCCAACCGAACGAGGTCCGGATGACACCGCGTCGTTGGCTGGGTGACGACGTTTCGCCTGTCATGTCGTAGGCTTCCTCAGGGCAGTGACCCTTGCAGCAAGTGCAAGATGGGCTTCCGCAGGGCCTTGCAATCAGTTCCCTGAGGAAACCTACGACATGACAGGCGAAACGTCGGCGTCTTAGCCAACGACACGGCGTCACCTAGACAGCCAAGACGACATGGACTAGAGTCGCTTAAGCATTTGCATTTAACCTAACCCAGCTCCAAAGCATGCCGCAGCGTATAGAGAGATTTTTTTAGGGACCGCTTTGTCAGCTACTGCTTGGCTTCTGCTGAAAACACAATTGCATGATATGTTCACTATGCACTCAATTCGTCAATGCATTCGTTTACAGTCAGCGCTTTCATAAATGGTTTCATCACTACCTCTCATAAATTGTTTCATCTCTATGCAATGCTATCGCTCTACATGACGTTCATTTGTTTCCCGAAATGTCAAACTGGTCCCTTCTTGGAGTAACTCCTCTATATCACATTCTCTCTAAATACCCCTAAATGTAGACAACTTATATGACATTATTTAAAGCACATGTACTCATTAATATAATAATGTAAACAAATCGCCGCTAATGTAAATATTAACGACGTGAGATACTAGTAAAAAAAATCATTTTTGAATTTTTGGAAAAAACAAAAGAATACAGCAACATGGCGTTCTTATCATCTCAGAGTACATTTCTACTAAAATTTTCAAAAAAATGTAAATGAACTCAATGAAGAACTCACCTTGGAAAAAATATTTTATTTGAAGAAAAATCTCTATTTTCAATTTTGTAGTTATAGGAAAATGCCGACAAAAATTCGAACTTTTACAATTTCCGAAAATTCAAATTTTTCAACCAACATGAGACCTGCGTCATTCTCTTAAATGGTCTTCAGGACTATCCAACAATAAAATTTAGTCAACATTTTTGAACCATTTTTTTTTGAAAATTTTGGAAATGTCCCAAAAGCTTCACGTAAAGTACCCCCCTCCCCAAATTAAAATATCGGTTTTGAAATTCAAGGGCCACGATATTAGTCAGATCGATTGGGGAATATCAATATTGGAGAAAATCGGCTGAACAGTTTAGTCGCTATCGTTGTTCACAGACATATGGACGGACAGACGTTTTGCTTTCAACTGTTTTTCGGTATCAAGGACCCTCTAAACAGGGATTCTGGCTGCACCATGTGTTAGGGAAATTTTTTATTAATTTAACAAATGGATTTATCCACTTGTTCGTTATCAGGACCCTGGCAGTGATTTGTTTTTCGGCCGAAAATCCGCCGTTTTTTCGCGCAGCATTACATAAATTTCCCCATACTATACGTACGTATAGTACACGTGAAAGTAAATTGTATCTTCACAATTGTTGTAGGAAGACGCCGAAATTTTTTTAAGTTTCGTAAAATCAGACACTTTAACGAACATGAGACCTGCGCCTTTCTCTTAAGTGTCCTTTCTGCTATCTAAGGTCCCAGTTAAAAAATGTGCAAAAAGTGCTAGGGAAAAAATGGTTCAAAGAAAATAAAAATTGCCTATTCTTGACACAAAACTTCGCAAAATATACTCGTATTTTTGAAAAATTAAACATGACATTATTTGAAGATATGCTCTTGATGAACACATTTCATTGCAAAAAAATACCTTCATAATCACAGTAGTAGGAAGAGTTCGAAAAAAATTTGATTTTTTGAATAATTTTGGAAAAATCACGGTTTTCAACCAGCATGAGACCTGTATCATTTTCTTAAACAAATATGCCATTGTTTTAAAATTTTGAAAATGTCCCAGACGCGCCAGTACCCCCCCAAAATTAGTTTCAAATTCAAAGGGCCCCGACATCAGCCAATTCGATTGGATCCATTTCATCCCAGATTTTTTTTCTTCCTATTTGCTTCATATTGCTAGATTTACTTACACATGAGGTAAAAGATGGCAGGAATTTTTTTGTTTTTTTGGGGGGGGGGGATTGTCACCCATATTCTATATATGAGGTGTTGCGAAAACGAAACACTGGGCACTAGGGAGTACTCTTAGGAAATTAACAGTGTCTTAGTGAAGCATGTAACTTGTTTCTTTCATATTTAAATTCGTAATGAGAACAATGAACGATTGCAAATGAACAATAAGATTAAAAATAAATAAAAACAAATTGTTTATCTATTATTGCAAAATTTTAGTTTATTTTTTCCAGAATTACGAAATTTTTTTTGTTTTTACGTTAAAAGTCAACGTAAACCAATGAATGAACAAATATGAATGATCCATACTTTTGTGGAGTAACTAATTTATCTTCAACGACTTTCCTTAGATTTACTTCTTTGTAGCCAAGAAATGGAAGCCTCTGCAACACTTACTGTGCAGAGCAACTTTGCATTTACCACACCTGCTTATTGATGTTGACTTGTTGTGGGGCAGCGAGTTCTTTTGCATTGTGTTTCAGGGAAGTCTCCCCTATTATCAAGTATGATTTCTCCTGTTACTGTTAGACGTTGGATTGTTTGGTCTTGGGCGTTATCTAAGATAGCAAAATATTTAGTACAATCATACGCTTAAATCCAATAAGTCCCATTTTTCTAGAAGAAATTATCTTGTGAAGATTTCCTGGACAAGAGCCATGCATTTTGTACTTGTTACATCAATACACCAAAAATCGATTGGCCTCCACCATTTTTTGAGCGGATATTTATCCTGTTCGATGCTACATTCTGATCCACACGATAAGTTTCGTCCATATATTTATTGTACTCAAGAAACCAATGTACCCAAAATGCAACCAATAAAGCATTCATGATATACGTAACGTAAATGCTCGGTGTTGAGAAAACGAAACACTTATGTTTGCGGTTAAGTAACGAATTTCATATGAATGACTATCCTGTGGCATTTTGCGTGTATGATTTTTGGTTATTCTAGAATAAATCTAAAATAATTTTCATAGTTATTTTAATAATATTTGAATTACAATTACCTTTCATTTGCCATAGCGCGTTCCTCCAACGAGCTGTAAAATCTTCCCAGAATTAATTCACTCGCAATTGTGACAAATCAAGAGATTGAAGTATGTCACTATGCCTACAGTAAAAACTGACTCTAACGCATGTATTGACAACAATAGATTTGTTTGGTTTTAAGTAAATTTTTACAAATAATCTGAAAATATAAAGATGCAAATTGTTGTGAAAGCGAAACTCCGAGATTAAATGAGTTGGCCCCACGTGTCGTTGAAGAGCGTCCAGAATCATTAGATACGTTCTCTCGACCCTCTCTGAACAATATATCAACTATCCGTTTGGGATTTGGAGAAATAATAATTACCAAAGACCTTTTCAATCTTCACATAAATTTCATCTAGTAATGTCTTTTTAAGTTTGATAAAAAAATATTCTGTTTATCGCTGCCCCAGGAATTTTTCCATCGAGACTTAGGTGAAACTTTCGAGCAAACTCTACACGCGTTCTGGCACTTCAGGACCTCGCAGCCATTTACTGCGCTGTAATGCCAAATCCCCCACTACCGAACCGAACGGCGGGAACGCTCTTACGATAGTCACATGGGGAAAATGACACCTTACCTTTGGGACAAACCATGTATCATAACAGTAATAAGTAGTAATAATAGTAACTATGTTTTATTTTTTTGTTTTTATCAAGAATAGATACATTCCGCCTAACGTTCTCATACATAATATCTGTTTTGACTTCATACATATTATTGCAGTACATTTTCAAAGTTAACTGAAATATAATACAGCTAAATATCGCACAGAGAAAAGCGAATACAACATAGGTAAAATTAAACATTAGAAAGTGAATGCAATCAGATACAAATGTAAACAAAATATCACAAGAAAGGCTGCTTGCTTCAATAACATACTCATTTTCTGTTGCCTCATTCATTCAATGTTTGTAACCAAAAATAGTCACAGATATCGATCTGCAGTTGAGCCAAATTTTACGAGTCAAAACGTGTGTGAAAATCACAAAATCAGTATCTTAAACAGGATACCGTATCAAAAATAAGATGATCTATGAGCAATTACTATTTATTTTGTCTGCTGGCATGTAACTGGCAAAATATTTTCAGCTATTACTTATGTAGCCATACTTGAAAACTTTAATAATATTTGAAATGTATTAGTAATGGGAAATCTCTAAATGTCCATTTGTCATTTTTGTTCATATGCTAAATCGACATTGCAAAAAACAACTTCCCTAAATGTATAAAACAATAGTTGGTTCAAACTTAGGCTTGAAAGAGGGATAGAGTGGATTGAAGTTGTTTATTAATCAGTGTCTGAATAATAACAGAATTGGTTCGCACCCATAGCCTCTCTCCTCGAGCAACATGAAGTATATCCTGGATATTTCATTCTAATTGATTCGAGTAATTGTAAATGAAATACTATTTTTTGGAAACAACATAAGAAAAACTAGAGTGATTCCTGTAAAGTTCTTTAAATAAAAAGCATTATTTCAAAAATCTCAAAGGCATTCGTGAACCAACGTATTTGGCAAACTCAAACAATTTATAACTAATTCATTTCATATCAAGTAGAACTGAAGTACGAAAATTGAAATGCGTACATTCTGGACTTCTTTCTTCAGAACCACGAGATCTTACCGCAGGGTGAGTAGCGGCAAACGGAGGACCAACGGTCGTGGCGAGAGGGGCGACGTCCCCCTCTGGGCCTCAAGCACCTGCTTCGAGTCGAGCCGCCCTTCGCGGCAGCAAAGCCCTGCGGACACCCTATTCAAATGCATCCGACTTTAGTACAATTGGTAACATTTTATGTTATTTGGAGTTTTGTTCTGTCTAGTGTTTAAAACGCGAAATACAATTGTACACAGACATTAGACTGATTCTTTTTTAATTACCATCTCCATAAAAGTTATCTCTGATATAAATCTGTCAGAAGAATAAATTAATTTTACAATGTAATAAGAACTCTTTAATTAATAGTGACACTACTTTCTTCAGAAAATTTAATCTTATCTTCCGTTCTTCTTTAGCTGATGTATGATTCGGTTGTAGTTGGAGTATTTTCTATATAAGATGTAGATGGTCTCTCGAAAAATAATAACTCGCATGCCTCAACACTTTATGCTGCCATTTTTGCATAACTTATCGAGAGATATGAAAAAATCTAAATAAAGTTTGTGACCTTCAAAAATTTTAACCAAATATTACTGTTTAATTTTTTTTTAAATAAATACCCCACCCTTTGATATTTGGGCCTAGGCTTGCTAAACCTTGCCTTGGCACCACAGTATTCAATGTCTCCTCTCAATAAAGTAGCTTTTTTTCATACAAATCATGCGACTTGTCTTTTGCTGTGCAGTATGTTGCCTCCCCTTCCCATCAGCAAGTTTTCCATTCTTATCACCTTCCTATCAGCAAGTTTTCAATTGAATAATATTTCGCAAAAAATAACATAGAAGAAAAAATGATATTTCAGTTGCTTGTAATTAATATTTTCTTTTGTAAATGGCTATTGTGAATCAATTAGATTAACTACATATATTGTTTGTTGAAACTTAAATATGCTCCCGTGGCGGCAGTTGTGATCATGTGACTATGATCTTTCTTTACCAACCTTTTCTTCCCAACTTTTACTTTCGAAATCACAAGTTACAGTAAAAGTAATCCAAAGCAAGGCTCCTACTTAGTACTAGACTAATGACATAATGCTAATTTTTTTATCATTCATCTTGGAATACTCAGTATATAATACAATAATTACAAATAAATCAAAGATATTTTTATTCAGAAGGTGCAGCCTTTGAAGAAGAAGAAAAAATAGATTTATATTGTAAATCCTTGAGAAAAGGTTACATTATGAATCGGTCAATTAATGGTTTTCCACATATTTTGCGATCCTTAATATTATTCTTTGATAAGTTAGACAAATATATTTCTTGATGTTTCATATATTACTACATGTAATAAGCAGTTCATGTAAAATTAATAAATATGAAATACATAGTCAAAATTATCCTTAACATCAAAATAGTATCTTTTGCATACAGAATTGACATAGGCCGTGCCGTGAAAGAGTAATTTATCTAAAAAAGATGTACAGTGAGAAAATCTTTTTCATACACACAATTACAAATATATTTTATACAATATCACAGAATTATACACATCGTAGATTACATATGTACACTGGGCAGAGATACGCGTACATTTGGAAGCGTTAACCCCCACACGAGGAAGGGCTGGCGGCAGGCTAGGCGAGGGCGTTGCGCGAGCGCGTGCGGGAGCGGGCGAGCGACCGGGCGATGGAGCGAGAGGGCGAGCGCGGCGAGGGCGAGCGGGTGCGGGAGGCCAGCAGCATCCGGCGCTCGCCGCCGCCTCCGCCCCCGCCCCCGCCCCCGCCCCCGCCCCCGCCCCCGCCCCCGCTGCCGCCGCCGGCGGCGTCGCCGGGGCCGTCGGCCTGCGGGCCCGTGGCGAGGGCGGCGACGAGCGCAGCGGCGCGCGACATGGAGCGGCGGCGCAGCGGCAGCGGCAGCGGCGGGCGCGCGCGGATGGTGTAGCGCGACTGGATGGCGCGGCGGCGCTCGTGCACCTCCTTGGCCGGCGGCGGCGGCGTCGCGATGCCCGGCGGGGGCGGCGGCGGCGGCCGCGCCGGGAAGTGCGTGACGCGGCCGTAGTGGCCTGGCGGCAGCGGGCAGCAGCGGCGGCGGCGGTGCGCGTGGGCGCGGCTGGCGCAGCGGGCGCCGCCGGCGCTCGTCACGCCCCCGCCGCCCGCCCCGCCCCCGCCACCGCCACCGCCGCCCCCACCTCCGCCGCCGCCGCCGCCCGCGCCGCCGCCGCCGCCGCCGCGCTTCACCTTCGCCCCCACCTGCGAGCGCGACTTGCACTTGGGCTTGCGGCCGCGCGCCGCCCGCCGCCGCGCGCCGCCGTCCCGCGACGCGCAGCCGGCCGGGTACACGAGCACGTCGGTGGACATGTCGCCCAGCCCCGCCGCCGCCTTCGCCTCCGCCGCCTGCTCCCGCGCCACCTCGCGCAGCTTCGACCAGATGCAGCGCTGCGTCTGCATGTAGTGCTCGCGCTCCGCCACCGAGTCGTCGCTGGCGTTGCGCGCCACCTGCACCCACGACGCCACGTCGTCGTCCTGGCGCGGCGTCACCTCCGTCAGGTTCTCCATCGACGACTTGGCCTTGAGGTGGCGCGCGTGGCAGCGCAGCAGCACGAGCCGAGAGCGAGCCAGGTTCTGGCGCCACAGGCCGAAGTGGCGCTCGAAGGCGTCCGGATGCGGGTTGAGCGGGTTGTGCGTGTTCAGCGAACTGCGCCAGCGAGGAGCTCCGGGGAGGGAGGGCGTGGTCGGCATGCTAGGAGAGCCGAAGGAAGACATTCGCATGTTGGATGAGGAGAGAGAGGGCAGTAGCGGTACCATGGCTCGACTGGTGCTGCCCATGGTGCTCCCTCCGACGCTGCAACTACCGCCCCGGCTGCACATGCCAGCACCCCCACTGCCCCTACTGCTGACGCCAACCCCTCCCCCTCCTCCCCTGGACCCGGCGGGGCCCACGCCGCCAAGCCTACAGCTGCCGCTCCCGCTAACACAGCTAAGCCTAGTGTTAGCAGTTTTGTAACCATTCCCGCCTCCACCAACGCCGATCTTGGAGCCTCCCACCCCTGCGACGCCACCATTCCGACTGCTGCAACCGTTTCCGCTGCCGCTGCCGCTGCCACTCCCACTCCCGCTGCCGCTGAGGCTCGACGTGCCGTCTCCCAGTTTCTTGCCTTTGCCATTCGTTATCTTACGGCTTTTCTTCGCGTTCCCGGGAACCTTGGGTGCAAGGAGAGAGCGTTTGTTGCAGGCGATGGTGAGGTTTAGTTTGTCATTATGAGGCCAGATGTTTGGGTACTCTTCCTCGGCGCGACGCCGCAGTTGCTGTAGCAGGTTGTTAACTTCTGCAAACGGGAAGACCGTGTTGTCCTCTTCTATGACTCCGTCGTCGGCGAAAATTACTTTCGACGCGCATGTTCCGTTGCGAGCACATGGCATCCCCTTCGCGCATTAGAATAGGAACAGCAGGGGCGAGCAGCGTGTGCGGAATTACGAAGAGTCTCGAGCAATTTGCTACCTATCCACCATGTCAACACTTCACTATCAATTTAAATGCTGAATTACAAGTACGACTTGCGGGCGATTTTCTTTTTTCTTCTGAAAGGTTAGCGCCAGAGTATTGTTGGCCTGGAGAACATGGCCTCCTATTTTCAAATCCACAGAATGCTTATGATCGCGCACGTCTCGTTGAGGTTAAATTGGTTTTCTCACAACTACGTTTTACTTGTTTACTTTACGTCTACCAACGGCAAGATAAGGAACTATTATTGTTTACATTACCTCAGTGGCCTGTAGATATTCGGATCCCTTGCATATCCAGTGTAGTAAGCATTTACGAACGCAAAACGAAATGCCATTTCAATAATATTTTTTGAAAGTATGCGTCCGAACTCGTTATCGGTAATTTATGAACGTAGTTGAATATGGTAGATATTTTACAGTTCTTTGACCAATTCTATCTAAATCTGGTCTAATCGTTATCTACGTTCCCCGTGTTGCAAATTACATGAAATTTGAAATTTTACATGGTATAAAATTTAGTCAAGAAGATATGTAGAGAAAAATAATCGTAAAAGTCGTCGAAGAGTTTTAATTATGTTCCTCGGCACACATTTCTTGTAACGGTATGTGTTTTGTTTCTTCCTTTCTTTGTTTACTCTGAACCACTGCTTCTTATTTTATGAAGCAGGAATGGGATGTTGAGGGTAGCACCTACCTGATACTAATAGATCGCAGCGCTCACTTCAGAATAGTTAATTTTAAGCGAATGGTATTAATGTTATCAACCACAATATTAACGTTATTACCAAAAGTTATTACTTTCTTTCGGACGTAAATACTGGCATTTTGCTAATAAATACAATGAGATACCACTGTATTACACAAAAAGGAGTTGCGTAAACCATAATGAGGAAGTGAAGTATCATTGCCATTTGTTATCCGTACTTGACCTCAAATGGAATCAACCTGAAATATTAATAGAGCTATTCTCTCTCATACATAGTAAAGATTTCGCCCTTTCCCCAAAAGTCATATTCAGTTTTTACACCTGAACTCCTGAACACATTAGTTCAATTATTTTCTAGACATTTTGTTCATATTTTCGCAGAATACCATGTGTTAAAAATTCACTTTAAATTTTTCACTTGATTTGTATAAAAAGTACAAACATACATACGAGCGCAAATATTTAAAAATAAGAGATTTACGTTTCTAGTGACAATTTCTGTGAATGAAGTGCTCCTCAAGCAGACAACTCCTGCTAAACCGCAATAACCAATGGTCATCAGAAGACTAGTAGTTATGGATGCAATTAGTTCGCAGAACTAAAAATATCCATGTCGTGTTAAATATTCCAGGTAACGAAATTACTATTCACTTTGCGAAAATTTCAATTGCCCTGTTTATTAGGTACATCTAATTAGCTTCATTTATTATATGTGTAAACAATTTGATTTTTGCTTAGTAACGCAAATTTTGTGTGACACAAATTCCTCTTACACGTTCTCTAAAGTAATATTTTTAAAAATTAATCATAACCCATTGCAGGTAAATACTGTACACGCATGATGCATATCAAAGCAACGACTTGCTTACAGGCCGATACGAATATTATAAAAATCCATATTGAGTTATTTACATTAACTCAATATTCCCTGAACAAAAATGAAGAAACGTACAACAGCAAAAATGTGGACAAAATCTGTCCAACAAAAACTATCATATCTACCATTTCGAATTTTCATTCGAGAACCATTTCGAATACCATTCGAGATTGACAAAATGGAGACTCACAACTTGTTCAATAAACGAATCCTTGTTTAAAAAAATCAACTCTCGCTTTTCATCGCAGAACCTAGAATAGAAGAGCAGCCTCAGTGTTAATCGGCGGAAACAAAGCCTCTAGCAGCGTTCCTAGTGATCTGGCAGTTTGTTGCCAGTTGCCGTATCTCCCAAACACCCCTACGGGGCCAGCGAAGTGGACGGCCCACTTGGCGCGACCTGACCTAGCGCTTTTCTGCGAGCACCCGGTGTGCCCCGCTGCTTTTTGAGATAGCATCTCTGGGTAGTGGGAGAGGAGGGAACCACGGAGCGATCGACTCTAGTCTAGTGAAAGACGATTGGCACGGGCGCAAGCACCAGTGAACCACCGCGAACCCTCTGGCCCAAATTCTTGCTTTGAGCACCGAGCAGTCCCCGATTTATATTACGCATCCAAGAAACAAGGAAAGCAGGCAAACCGTGGTAAATTTTATTCAACAAATGCCTTGCGCACTAGATGAACAAACAAAAAAAGCGGTGCGACAGCGGCAGCGGAGTCAGAAAGGGCGGCGGGCGCCGGGGGAGGCGTCGGCGGCGTCGGCGAAGTCCTCGGGGCCCGGGAGGCGCGCGGGCGGCGGGGGCGGGTCGTCGCGCGCGCGGGCGGGCAGGCGTCGCGGGGGCGCCCCGCCGCCTCCGCCGCCGCCCGCGCCGCCGCCCGCGCCGCCGCCGCCGCCGCGCTCCGGCGCCTGCGCGCCCGCGCACCACCGCTCGGGTAAGTCACTCTACTCATCGCTTGGTCATAAGCGACACAACTTGGTCACAACTCGTAAAGGTTACAGCTTGGTCATATAGCGACCACTGTGATTGTCTTAACTGTAGGGGGAACTGTAGGAAGAACACGTAAGGACAACACGAACAACACAAACATCCATGCCCGAGACGGAGTTCGAACTCGCAACCTTTCGAGCCGAGGTGACCGGGAGAGATGGCTCAGTGCATCAACCTGATGTTACTGCAGTCCCTCTGACCGGGAGGTCCTAGGTTCGAGTCCCGACGGCGGCAGGATTTTCGACACTAGCTTGTCAGCTAGGTCGAATTCAGTCGCTGTCTGGAGGAGAATTCTAGCGGCCGGCTGCTCTGATCGGTAGTTTTCCGTGGTTTCTCCGATCAACACCAGGCGAATGCCGGAGCAGTACCCTAACAAACGGGCCACGGACCGCGCGCGATCTTTCCTTCCTCATCCTTGTCCTATCCTCTCCCTCTTACACACACACACACTTACACTAACATGCACTACACAACCACACATGCCGGGAGACCGGTCGGGAGCTTACAACTTGTCCCGGCTGGGGCGGTGCCCCGCTGGTGGGAGATACTTGGTTGGGGGGAAAACCCCGCTAGTCGACGGTAGGTCGGCGCCAGATCTCGCCATCCGGCGGGGAAAAGATCATCGCCACCTCCCGGGGAAAACACGCACTACACTTACGGGACTAATGACCTGAGCAGTTGACGCGCCCGGAAACACGAATCAATCAATCAATCGAGCCGAGGCTGCTACGGCCCTCGAGCCTTAACGGCCTCGGCTATCTAGGCCGGCTGAATGAGACTTATTGTTGCTGAGCGCGTCAACTACTCAAGTCGTTAGTCCCGTAAGTGTAATGCATGTTATGTCTCGAATGATGGCGGTGTTCCTTTCCTGCTGGAACGTAAGATTCGGCGCCACCGATGTACTCGTCGACTTGCGGTTTCTCCTCCCAGATATTTCCCCTAATGAAGCACCATCCCAGGTGGTACACGTTCTAACTTTCTCTCCCAACATCCCAACATGTGTGATAGTGTAGTTCATCTAAGTCTACGTATGGGTGTGTGTGTGTGTAATAAGGAGAGAGGACGGAAAAAGAAAGAGGAGAGATCGCACGCGCTACGTGTCCCGTTCGTTACACTACTACTCCGGTATTCGTCCGGCATTGATTGAAGAAAAACACGGGACGTTAACGATCACAGCAGTCCGGCAGCTAACATTTTCCTCCGGATTGTACCTGAACTCGACCTAGCTGTCGAAAATCCGCCACCGGCGGGACTCGAACTCTAGGACCTCCGAATCAACGACGCTACAGCAGCAAGTGCATGCTGTCACTGAGTCATCTCAGCTGATTCCGCATTTCGCATTTAGATCTTTTACAGTCCGCGCGTTAATTATGCCTGTTCCAGCGCAGATAATAGGGTACCAGTTTAATGCGTACGTCACACAAATTGTGAACGATCATGAATTTAAATTGTCTATCATTACTTTTGCAATTACGGTTTGATTGCTGAGGTCTTTACATAGAATGGTTTAGGAAATAAAAGAAGAAAGATGTGTTGAAGGATGAAAGAAGAGATGAGAAATTGCGATTCTTAATGCTTTAGACTAAAGTCTTAGTTGTATTGCAAAATTACACTAACACCACCACAAAAATGTCAAATACCAAGACATTCAAACATCAAATGTTTTGAATAGTTTTTCTTCTCATTTAGTGAATGAAAGCAGAAGAAAGTGCAAAGTTAAAATATATGTGAGAAATATGTAATCATGAATCATAATGAAGCAGTTTTTACAATATTAACTTGCATACAAAAATGAGAAATCAAAAGAAAATTCTGTAAGGGTCACTGAGAAATAGAGTATTTTCTTCAAGTTTTGAAAATAATAATAATAAAAGATGAACTGTTCTAAAGTTGTGATTTCTTATTGCATCCTCTCAGATTATTCCATCGGCATATACTATTAAATTGCAAAGTTATCTACATGCTTCGAAAGTCGACCACGCGAAGCTATTTTCAGAGATCGCTCTTACTTCAACAATTTAGTCGAGCGCTAGGGCTTTAGTAATGTAAATCACAAGAAGACAAAAAATAATTTAAAATAACATATATTTCAAAAATGAAACCTCCTGACATTGTAGTTTTCAAAGGCCATGATCATTTCGTGCAATTCGCGCTTGTCAGAGCATTGTATTTCAGTGCCCTTGGAGCGCAAAATGTCCGCTAGCTTTTCCTGTATACAATTTTATTTTCGTCGGAATTTCTCAGAAGAGATTCCATTATCTGAAGTTGGGTATTCCAAACGCAGATTTTTAGAATAAATACGCAATGTCATTTTTGCGCTTATGTCAGTTCACGCGCGCCCGTATATCAGCTGTGGAACTAACAATTGCATTATAGGCTCTGGCATATATGTACATAAGACGACCGACGAAATGTACTGTGGTGTGTGCAGATTCGCTCAAATAATCTCATCCCTGTTTTTAGCTTTAACGATAAGTCCTGGCTGAGGCATGCGTTATCCTCTGACAAAGTGCTATGCAATTTACAATCGTTGATGTAAATCTAGAAGGATCTCTAACCAAACTCAGTCCGACCAAAATTATACTCTCGACAAAGCCAAAATATTTATACAAGATTACGGGGATAAAAATTGAACCATTAGTTCAATTGTAATGTCTGTACGAGATATCTCGTAGGACATCGCTTAGGATCATAATTTTTTTCCACAGCCAGAACTCCCACCGACGCGGACCAAATTGACAGCATCATGTCACAAAAGGGATAACTGAGTGGGGAGGGAAGAGGAATACTGGGGAGGGCGTGGGGAAGGAAGAGAGAAGTGATACTGAGATGATATGAAGAGCTGAGAGGAGAGGGGAGAGAGGAAAGGAGGACAAAAAATGGGAGGAGAAAAGAAAGGAGGAGAGAAGAGAAGAGGGGAAGAGAGAGGAGAGGAGTAGGAGAGACGGAAGAGAGATGAGAGGAGAGGAGTAGGAGAGATGGAAGAGAGATGAGAGAAGAGAGTAAAAGAGATGAAGAGTGAAGAGACAAGAGAGTAAAAGAGATGAAGATAGGAGAGGAAAGAGGAAGGACGGAGATGAGAAGAGAAGGGTGTAAGGGTATGAGAAGATGACAGAAAGGACGAGAGAAAAGAGGATGGAAAGAGATGGGAGAGATGGGGAAAACCAGAAGGAGAAGAGGGAAAGAGGAAGACGGGACACGAGGAGAAGAGGAAAAGATGAAGGGAGAGAGGAGAGAAAGGAAAGAGAAGAATAGAGACGAAGAGAAATAGAGAAAAGACAGAGTGGAAGAGCGGAAGGAAATGGGAGCGGAGATGAGCCGAGCATAGGAGGATGTAAGAATATGAGGAAATAGGACAGGAGGGAAAGAGAGGAGAGGAGGGGAAGAGAGTAGAGAAGGGCAAGAACAGGAGAGGGGAGAGCAGAGGAAGAGAAGAGACAGAAAAGAGAAGAGAAAAAGGACGAGAGGAAAGGAAAGGAGAGCGGTGGAAATGGCCCGTGGAGGGGGAAGGGGGTGCGGAGGGGCGAGGGGCGGGGCGGACCTTAGCGGAGCGCGCCTTCTTGGGCGCGTCGGGCGGCGTCTGCGGGCCGGAGGGCGCGGAGCTGCAGGTGCCGCGGCGCGCGCGCTGCCGCGCCAGGTAGCACTCGTTGATGTCGACGAGCGGGTCGTAGCAGGGCGAGTGCGCGGGCGCGAGCGCGGGCGCGGACGCGGGGTCCGAGAGCGCCGTCTCGGCGGCGGGGGCGGGGGCGTGGGCTTGGACGCGAGCGGGGGCGGGGGCGGGGCCGGAGCCCGGGGCGCGTGGTGCCAACAGCGTCAGCGGCGGCACGGGCGCGGCCGCAGACGTCGCGACCTTCAATGTGACCGCGCTCCCGCCGCCGCCGCCGCTGCTGCCGCCGCTGCCCGCGGCGTCGCATTCGTCGCCCCCGGGGCGCGACGGCTGCTGCGAACCCTAAGCGCCCGCCAGTGCTTACTCACTTACATTGATCAACTAATTATTTCATATTTCCGGATGGGTCAACTGCTACAGTAATTAGTTCCATAAGTGAAGTAGTTTTTATCAAGGCATGCGGTGGTGGTGGTGGTGTTCTTTCCCCGCTGATCGTCCGGCGCCCGCCTACACGCACGTCGGCTTGAATTGTTTTCCCCAACCAGGTATCTCCCACCAGCGAGATAGCCCGAGCCGGAACAAGCTCTAAGCTCCCGACTTGTCTCCCGGTCAGTGCGGTAGTGTAGTGCGTGGAAATGTAAGTGCGCGTAAGTAAGCGGTAAGAATAGGACGAGGAGGAGGAAGAAAAGATCGCGCGTGGTCCCTGGGTCTTTTGGTATTGTTCCGGCATTCGCCTGGTGTTGATTGGAGAAACCACGAAGAACTACCGCAGAGCAGCCAACCGCTCCTTCCTGACAGCGGCTGAATTCGACCTAGGTATGTAGCTGGTGTCCAACATTCTGCCATCGTCGAGGCTCGAACCCTAGGACCTCTCGGTCAAGGCACTGCAGAGGTCAATTGACACCCTGAGCCACCTAAGCTGGTGACGGCGTTCCACTTGCGAAAAGAGCAACTAACTAAAATATCGATAATCAGATGAATGGATAATGAATAGTAACGACGTTCTTCGGTGTATAAAAATAGCTCGTACTAAAACACTGCCTCCAAGGGTTTTATATGATTTATATTCTTGATAATATTGTTTCTGGCCGAAGCGCCACAATGCTTTCGGAATCGCAGGATTTTTTCGGATCATCATAATCATCTTCTCTTCAGGAGCTAGGGGAGTCTCCTGTTATGTCTTCAGCATGCCATTTTAATCTTGGGCGGCCGAAATCTTATTTACCACGAGGTATGATACATTTGTTTAGGGCTGCGGTCACTGCTCATTCAATTTAGATGTTGGGGCCATCCGGTCCTGTATTCTTGTGCATTATTTATTAATAGGAGTACTCTAATTCTTCTCTGATTATCTCACTATTACTTTTGTCGAACACAGTGCAGCTTTCTACGTGTCTCAAAAACCTCATCTCAGACGTCTGAATTCTGGTAAAACCTTTCTTTTTTATAATCCACGTCTCGTATCCGTAAGGAAGTTTTGGAGATAGCCATTGTTTATAAAATTTAAGTTTTTTTCCTTTCTTGTTTTCCTTCATAGGTATTTTATTATTGTGCGACAGATGTATTGGTATCTTTGGGTTTTTATTGACATCACCTTTATTGATTTTTCGGATCCCAATGTGTAATTCACAGCGATCGTTCGAAAGGAATACGACGGTCCTGAGTAGTGAATAGCAAGTACCTTCAGCTTCATTTCAACCTCAGGATTATGCGCATCGCAGATTGGAAGCCTCGTCAGTTGATGAAAAGAAGTTGGATGAGCGAACTTTTGTGAAGATTCTCCCGCAACAGCATCCTCATCTTAACTATTATCAAGTAACAAATGATAAAATTCGACACAAGCAGTAGACAGCAAAATAATTGAATTTACAACAAACTTTTGATTTTGGCAATGATTTACGTTTTATTTTTTGTTGTTTTCTTTTAATTCTAAAATATTTTAAGAAAATTCCCTTAGGTGCTCCCGCAGAAACTCAGGATTATGCGGATCCCAGCTTAGAAACCTCAGAAAATATCAAAAGACTAAAATGTGGAAGTTTGAGCTTTTGTGGAGCGTGTACCTAAGGCCTCATATTGCTATTATCAACTTTAAAAAATTGAATAATTCGTTAAAAGTTGTTGGCAGCAGATGACTGATTCAGTTTGGGCACTAATTAACAATTCAGGAAAACGAATAAATTTAAGAATAAAACAATGTCTTGTATGATATTTTCAATTCTACAAGATTTTTTGAAAAATCTCTTTGACACTCTTGCAGATTCAGAATTATGCGGACGATAGCTTGGAAACCTCAGAAGTGGATGAAAAGGACGAACAGCTACAAAGGCCTTTTGCATTTGATAGAAAATATCCCCCAAAAAGTGAGACGAGTATTCGTAAAGGGCGCCATGCGCAGACCGCGGACTTCTATTCGGCAGACCACGTTTCAGCTGGCGACGTCCGCACTACAGCCAAACTTCCAATTTAATAAGTATCAAAACGTAAACCATTTGTATAAATTCCAAATGATCGAAACTTTTTACGTTTCTAAGCGAACTATAGAATTTTTGAGGTGGAAATACACAGAATTTTGCATCAACGTGCATTGAACAATATTTGAATTTCCTTGTTAAATTATTCTGGCCATTTTTACAAAACGAGACATCACAATATAATTTTTTCAAATAATTTATTAACTTTTTGACGTTTCGAATCTAATAGGAGTCTTTTTCAAAAAATTCTCTCGTCGAGGTTTGTTATAAAAACTTAGTTAACTTAAAATCGGTATTATTTTATATTAAAAATTGTCGATATTATAAAAACCACGGGTCTACAGATGCGAACTGATTAACATCGTCTAGACAGCTGAAAATAGACCCGTCTATTATCTGACTGCTCCATAGACTCGTGATTTTTACAATATCAATAACTTTTTGTAAACAATGTTACCTATTTTAACTATTTTACAAGATATCAGACCTATTCCTAAAAATTTGAATTTCCTGCTACAAAAATGTACAGATGCCTCTGTCGTGGCGGTTGAGGTAAGTCAGAAAATACAAAAAAAAACAGACGTTACAAGATAAAAACGTTAACCTATTCCTTGAAATGTGAATTTCCTGCTAAAAATGCCCAGGCATTTGTCGTGCCCGCATCAGCGGACGCGTGTACCTGCAGCCTTTTGCGGAAGCGGTGGTTCTCGCAGGCGTACTTGAGCAGCGCGGTGGAGGAGGAGTAGAGGGGGAGCGCGTGGCCCGACGACGGGTGGAGCAGGAGGGCGTCGGCGTCGGCGCCGGCCCCGGCCGCGGGCTCGGCGTCGCCCGCGTCCTCCTCCAGCTCGGCGCCGCACGCCGCCGGCCGCTCCTCGCCGGCCGACGCGAAGCGCGGGCGCAGGCGCGGCCGCGGCGGCGGGCACGCGCTCGCGCCCACGGCCGTGGACGGCACGGAGGCGGGCGCGCGCACCGGGTGCAGGGCCGACGCGCTGTCCGCCGCCGCGGCGCCCTGACCCCACGCTCGGATGCCAAGCCCGCTCCTCACGTGCCATCCCTGCGTGGCCTAGCGACTGTTCTCGAGCTATATTTCACCCTCCAATCACCTAAGCCGGAGGGCAAGACAAACGACCGACCACGACAGACGAAATGACTAGAATTCCGCTGTGATTGCCGTCGACAACAGGGAGTTTTTGCACCCTCGAACGTTAAGCACTATCGATCTGCGCATGCGCTGATGCATTAAGGTGATGCGAAACTTGAACTGCGCATGAGCAGAAGATCGATAGTGCTTACATTTCTCCCTAACAACTTCTTAAACTCCCTAACAACGCCGCCACCTTCCCCACCCAATGCCAACGCCTCCCTCACCCTACCCCATCCTCTCCCATCCCTCATCCCTCCCCTTCCCTACCCTTCACTATCCGTCAACCCTCAACGAAATAACCCTCTAACCACTTCCCAGACTCCCAATCCCCGTCCTGTGCGGGGGAGCGGAGTCATGTTACATTGGGCACAAACCCCGAGAAGAGCCACCCAGCTCGAAGAGGCCCCGCAAGGGGGCAGGCGAGTCGCAATGAACAACTCAAGAAACGTTTCGAGCTCTCTCTCCAATACGATCGGAACTGATCTCAGAATGTTCGGGGCGAGACGGGTATCTCCCGACTGAAGTGCACAAACTGGATCTAAAATACAATGCTCTGACTGTTATTTTCAATGGAGTACTTTTTGATTTATTGGTTACTTTGTGTTTCCGGGCGCGTCAACTGATATGCTTATTAGTCTTCTATGTATAGTGAATAATCATTTGAGGTGGTACTGTTCTTTCCCCGCTGCTTTCTGAGATCCAGCATTGACCTACGCATCCGTGTGCCGGATTTTACCCATCCAGATATCTCCTACCTGAAGGGACCGCCCCTGCCAGGACAAGCTGTTAGCTCCCTACAGGCCTCCCGGCATGTATGGTAGTGTAGTGAACGTAAGTATGACTGTAAGTAAGGGGATAAGACAAGGAATGAGAAGGAAAGATCGCGCGCGATGTGGTCCATTTGTTAGGGTACTGTATTTGTTCCTGTGTTGATCGGAGAAACCACGCAAAACTACCGATCGCTATAATTTCATTCCAGACGGTGCCTGAATTCGACCTAGCTGAAAAGTTAAAGTCTAACCGTCGGGACTCGATCCCTAAGACCTCCCGCGCAGAGACACTGCACTGACAGTTGATGCTCTAAGCGCCTCAGCCAGTGAATACATGTTTGAGCTTCTCGTATCGGGGGGGGGGGTTCAAAAGACCGAAGGGTTGCAGCTGACGATCTTAAGAATGCACGCCAG
Organism: Acheta domesticus; assembly: GCA_031308135.1. Lineage (NCBI taxonomy): Eukaryota > Metazoa > Arthropoda > Insecta > Orthoptera > Gryllidae > Acheta > Acheta domesticus. Next base: position 2,151,615 of record JAHLJT010008756.1, read on the forward strand.
AAAGTCAGTCAAGACTGCCGCCTCCACGGTGTAAGTATCTTACACCGCTGCCCCCCTCCAATACTTAAATTACTATGAATGCTCGTCTCCCCATCTCAGACTCTGGCTCGTATATCTTGTTTATCCAACATTAGCAGTTATTCTCAGGCGCCTCTCAAAGATCTGGCAGGTACTACTAAGAGAAACTACTCTATGCCTTACATAAATCAAATGTTTAAATCAAAAACACAAAGAAAATGCTGCTCGTCTACTTATTTGCAAACTCTTCTTAAGAATTTTGTTTTTCTGCAATAGTCCATAAAAACAGCATACGTACACAATTGCATTTTCCCTAGAACTTGTACCGACTTTCTAAGTAAAAGTCTCTGACATTTTCTGATTCATGGAAAAGACGTCATATTTGAGTTTCTTATATGGCAAAATGCAAACCCAGTAAGTTTTTTCGACGGAGACAATGGAGTTTGCGTGTCCTTCAACATGTAATAAGCATATCAGCTTTGTTGCTCGTTTTCCATATCTTCGCAGTGATTAAGTTAAAAATTAAATTTGTTCGAAGACACATCCAAAAAGGTGACAGAGTAGTGATAATGTTAAATTAAAAGGTACTTGTCGCCATTCTTTATTGAATACTTTCTTCTAATCCAGAAACATAATTAAAGAAAATTTTGATTTGTGTAACAAGGGACAGAATTCAATAATATAGATTTCAGGAGCATTTTCAGTTTGACATGGCTTCAAGAGCTATTCCCATTATTCTTTCATTTAGACGATGTTAAAAACAAAATTGTATTTTTATAATTCAACCTCCCTAAAGAGGTGTATTTTTGTGCTAAATACAAAATTAAGCTGCCTAAAACTAACTCGTACAAATACTAGGTCTCGGGAAAATGGAGGAAATAAGGGAAAACCTTGTACGCAATTGTGCATGAAGTTGCTTCTCTAATTACGTCATCAGTTTCCATCAGTTTTCTCACGTTTCATAACTGATTTACGTCAATAAGTAATAAAATTCCCATTCACTGAGAACAGTACAAAAAGCGAAATCCGAGTAATGTAGTTTCACAATTCATAAACAGCAAGAAAGGTAGAAAACTGTTAATATATATGTAGATCATAATACCATCCTACACCACCAAAACACCTGAAAAATCAGTAAAGACTTCACATCCCGCAATTTACTTTCACGGTGAGGCGTTAAATTGCAGTCTGACAAAATACTATCGAATAAATTTCCGTGATTCTTTACGCTGATTTATTTAGCCTCGTTGAATATTCGTCAATTCCATTCACCTTTGGTGTACTCGTGTTTCTAATTTTTTTAATGGTTCATGAGGCACGTGAGGCACATCCCTAGTTCACTCGTTCTTTATAACCAGGAGAAAAGAGCAAAATTGTATAACTCAGTAATATAAAGTAAACGACTTAGTTAAACAATCAAAAAAGGTGTTGAGGATACAAACTTTCACGATATAAGTAGATGTAGTTAGCTGTGATTACAAGTGTAAATAAATTGGAATCTTTAATTTGTTGATTTACTGGGTACATACGTAGTAACTGATGAAAAAAGTCTTATACTAACATCGAACATGGTTGTCGCGTTCACTCATGTTTCCCACAATACACTACGTGAGCCAGTGCTTCAGTAAAAATGGCGTAAAATAATAATCCTGTGCACAAAGTTCCCAAAACTCAATGTAATTGACATTGAATAAATCAAATTATTGCCAACACAAGTTATAGTAATTTGTCCTATTGAGTTTCCAGCTACTATTTGTAGCACTTCAATCACAATTAGGAGTGAGGAAAATATGAGAGATTATTCGACATTAACCGAATAACAACCACCCTAATGCCCAGCAATGGGAGAGCTCACCATTGTTTCGGAGCATCTATCAGCACCGACGCCGGCACAGCAGAGGGCACGAGAGAATCCGAGAGAGTGGCAACAAATCGTGAGAGTAGTAATAAACCACCAAATATTTGCGGAGTCAGTGACCTATACAGCGAAGAGTGCTTCCGTAAACAGCGCATGTAGAGTTCGCGCGAATTGTGCACTCGTGACCGATTTGTGGCCGTCAAAGCTTGAGCGAGACACACAAGGAGGGCATGCACTATAGAGCTCTCTACGCTATCACTGTTCAGAAAACATCGGGTAACCTAATTAGAGCTAGGAATTATAATTGCTCAGAAATAAACTTCGAGTGCGCCAGTATTTTTTTTCATTGGTTTTCTTGTGTGATTTCTTGCACGAAATGTGAATGTAAGTTCTTGTCCAGAGATTGCCAGTCAAATCGCTATAAAGTTGATGTTTTGAGACGGCATTCAGTGTAGCCGTCTCCCTCTTCTGTGACGTCAGCTGTGTGCACAGATTCCTCGCGCGAAGTTAGACGTGACGCAGTGAGAGACAAGAGGAGGGAGTTACTGTGCGTACGCAATAGTCACCTACGTACACTATCGTTCAGAAAACATCGGAAAGGTAACCTATTTAGAGCTGGGAATTGTAATCGCCCAGAAATTTGTTGTGCCTGCGTTAGTAATTTCATTCATTGGTTTTCTTGTGAGATTTCTTATATGAAATGGGAATGTAATATTTTTGTGCCAAGACTGTCTGTCGAAACCCTAGAAAGTCGATGTTTTTGAAATGGCACGCAGTGTGGTCGACTCCCTTCTCTGTGACGTCAGCTGTGTCCCCGCGCGAAGTGTACAAGTATTATCTGCTACTATCGTGTATGCGCACGTGGAGTCGATTTCTTCTTCTTCGTCTCGTCGTCTTAAAAAAGAAACATAAATGTCAGCGACGAGTGATCGACGATTCCAGTTTAAAATTTGACTCATTTCTCTAACACCACTTCCTATCTATGACAAACTGAGTTAAATAGTTTCAGAAAAGTCGACATTGTCGGTGCACAAGGAAAGTGTCATCTCAAAAATTGATATTTTGCAGGAGAAAAGTTTTAATCTGAGAAGAGCCGTTTACTTCACGGGCAAAGGCAAAGTGTTTTACCTACATAGGCCGTCTGGTAAACTACAAGAAATTTGTAGTAGTAAAAACTTCAAAATTTCAAATTTTCCATTTTTTAAAATATACTTTTCCTTTTAACTCCAAATCAGGGACGCACAACCTTATGAAGGCTGAGGATCACTAAATGTAGAAAACATCTCACAGAGGGCCGCAGCGGCAATACATGATTTCTCACGCTGTCAGAATCAAAAACGAAATATTAAACAAATGTTTTACATACGTTAAATGTAGTATATACATTCAGCATCCTCTTTTTAAAACTTTTGGTGCAAATTGTGAAATAAACTAATAAGAGATTACCACCATTTTCACAAACACACAAATTGTTCACAGGCGTGCGCAGGGGAAGGCAGGGGGACCGTGAGCCTCTGAAAATTTTGAAAAGCCCCATTCTCTTACATAATAAAATAACTTGAGTAACTTTCTTCGACAATTAGAAAAGCTGTTCTCCAAGAAATCTTGTTTATGAATCAGTATAAAATCAAGTGTATTTATTATTCATTGAAGTTATAATTTCGTTTTCATTGAAGTATGTTTTATTTACTAATAAAATATGCAGTTGTGAAAATAAACAAATTTAATGGAAAAGGGGCCCACAAATGTAATTGGGCCCTCTTGTTTTAGGCTGCGCACGCCTTTTATTCCGTTCATTTATCCTGAAACGAGCAGCGCTTCTCAACGACCTTCTGCTTTTTGTTGGATGTAGTGTTGAACCATTACGATTACTCTGCCACGAACGCCAAAATTTACCAGCTTATTGTAACACCGCAAATCTTACTAAACTCGTTCATCACATAGCCGCCTCTTTTAGGTCCTTCTGAGCAGGCCTGAACTACTGCCTAATCAAATTGTATGTCACGATCGCAGGTGCCTTTAGTCCATGTATCTTTTACAACTCAGTGTTAAACATTTCCTCTAAAGAAATATGGAAGACAAAATATCAGCTGCGATTTCGAAAGTGTTTAAATACAACAATAACAATAACAATAATAATAATAATAATAATTTGTATTTTCATCTAGTATAATTTTATTAACATTAATAAATATATTATTAATTAATATAATTTTGCCTTTTAAACTGACGGGCGCAGGCAATTCACAGGCGAGCACAGCTGAACTAACAGATTGTCGATGTGTCACTTTCCTCGTTCATTGCTAATATCTACCATCCAATCTCATATTGTTTTGTAGTTACGAGGCATGTAAGGAGGGACTATATTTTCAATTTCTGTTACTACAGAAAGCTCATTTTGAGGACTGAGCACTCGTGCGTGTCGTGCTCTTTGCGAAATTTGCGAAACGCAAGTGTGATGATGAAATGAGATCGACAATGATAACGTAAATGACGATGGCGGAATAGATACTGGGGAAACAGGACAACTCAGAGAAACCCTGCCAAGAGCTCGCTTTGTCTACTCAAATTCCACGTGGATTAGCCGGGGATCGATCCAGACCTTCAGCGGCGAATGGCGTATGCCAGTGTTGCCACGAGCGGGAGTCCGTGGCACAAGTGCCACGACGAAATCGCCCCTCCACGCAGTTCATCACTCCGCCGCCAGAGACAACGCTATCACAATTGTAAAACGGTGGATGTTACTAGTAATAGTTCCCTTTCCCGACGATACTTGCGCACAGAAGCTCGTGGCATGCTAAGGTGCCACCGCCACCAGTAGAAGACCTTGACGCCACTGGCGTATGCGCTAGCTATTAGACTACACGCACAGCCCTCCCGTCAAAGACGAGAGAGGCTCGGAACGCAAAGGAGTCCGCCGTGTACCTCGACGGAGCCGCCGGCGCCGTCCATGGACCAGAGCGGGCCGAGGCGGCGGCGGCGACGGCGACGGCGGAGGAGGCGAGCGGTCGGATCGAGCGTCGCGACGCGTGTGAGCGGGGCGAGGAGGGGGCGAGGTGCGGACGCTGCTTACCGCATGGGCGTCGCCGGCGGTCGCCCCGCGACGGCGCCGCCGCCGGGTCGTCTGTGTTGGCGTCGCTGGCCGGCGCGGCGCGGCGCGGCGCGGCGCGTCACGAGCCGGGCGAGGCGAAGGCGAAGGCGGGCGGCGACGGCGACGGCGCCGTGCTCCACATGGTCCGGGACGTAACCCTTTCTGCGCGGAGACACCCGGCTACAACACGAGATCGCGCACCTTCCTTAGCCACAGTACACGGAGAATACGACAGCATTGCCAGTTGCCCAACCAGCGGCTGGGGCGGTTCCCCGGTGGTGAGAGAGATGTGGGTGGGGAAAGCGTACGTTGGCGCCGGATCTCACGAACTAGCAGGGAAATTATGTTACCTCCCGCACCACACACAAGGGACTAACAACCATACCAGTAGACATACCGGGAAACACGAAATTATCAGGAAGCAGTAATGTGCTTAGAGCCTGTACCGGCTGGAGCGGTGTCCTATGGGCGGAGATTCCTTGAGAAGGAAACCTCGCTTTGCCGACGTGTATGTCGGCGTCGGATCTCACGTTCGAGTGGGGGAGGAACACTGCCTCCTCTCGGAGTGTAACAAGCATTACACTTACGAGACTAATGAACGTAGCAGTCAACCCGCCCACCAACACAAAATAATTAATCACTCACTATTCCCCCTCATAGAAAAATCCTGGTCGCGCCACGTGTTCAACGCGGAATACTGCAAGTCAAGTGAGTATGCGAATGGTAGGTCAAGAGTGGGACTCAACTATAGCGCTAGCGAGGAGAAATATATTTGTAATTGGTATTTTGAGTGTCTCGCCAATTGGCTGAGCATATTTGGTGATGCACGCCAATAGTAAGTAAAAGCCTGCAAGCGCAAATGTGTGTACACGACGATGCGTACCTGCATACGCACATGCGCTTCAATGTTATCAAGGAGAGGGAAAACTGGGAAAACTGCCCTCCCCCCGTCTTCCTCCCAGACCCCATCCTTGTCAACAAGAAAATCGGAAGTGAGTGGAATTTCTGGGCTTCTTGTAGACCGTCGTCTCTCATCACTACCACATTCACAAGCTCATTAGAAAATTGTCTGGAGGTATGGCTTGGTCCCGGGATATGTGTGGATCAATAGACTTATTTTGACAAGATCTGTGAAATGCAATCAATGTTGGGAAATAAATCAAACACAGAAACCGATGTTTTCCATTGAGCAATGAGTAAATGAATCATACTCTGAACATTTAAGCGGTATTCCAGAAATATTCAATACATGAATCATCCCAATACACGATTGATCTTTGGATTAACAATAGGAAGAAAATTCACTTGAAACATTCCATTTTTCCGCAAGAACGCGATTTTACCAAATGCGTAAGTCTCATTTACCGCGATACTTGTCATAGTCTTTTGGTGAACTGAATTCCATCCATACAGAGGCTCTTTTTTTATTATTGCACTTCGACCCATAACGAATAAACAGATATACATCAATATTATCTTGCTTTTACGATTGACATTTAAAATCACAGGCACTATTTTGCTTTTTCCTGGAAACGCTTTGACCTGTATTACGGGATAGAAGTAAATTGCTTTCATCACAATGCACTTATTTTTAAACCACGGGAGAAAATGTGACAATTTCTTCAAGAGTGATTAATCACAGGCCTTGGGGATAAGCAATTCTGGTGACCTGTTGAGTCAAAAAAGTCTTTTCATAAAGTGAGTGAAACCACCAGGCCGTATTTCATGAATTTGGAAATGCAAACTCAGAAAAATTATCTTCTTAGTTGACAGATCTTGGGGCACCACACTAGTGAATGACTTTGGATGCTCTCAACACCGCAACACATATTTTATATCTTTGCAAGACAGCAAAAATAATAAGAGAAATCAACCTTAGATGAAGCGATTCCAAAACGAAGTTTGAAAGGCAACGAAACTTACCAACGCCCTCCAAATTTGTTGGCTCTGTTGTTCGGAATATGTAAAACAATAAATGACTTTTATATCACTTTGGGATTACATTTTGGTCGAAAAATTTAGTACACTGTCAAAACTAAATCAAAACGCTACGTGATATTATTTTGTTCTCTACAATGGGCTCGATTTCCAGTCAACACAAACTCAGCGAAACTGATGCAGAAAATACAATACATAATATGTCCTCCTTTCTTCGTCATTAATAATTTAGAATGGAAAATTCACATATCTAATGAAATCCTACAATTCGGAAATTATGTCGCTCAAGACATTGGTTATTTGAAATTACCGCGGCTTAACATTTTTACGTGGTATATTCAACTTTTCACAGTTGGTGCAACTGTGTACATGTTGATTTGGTTCCAACAGACCGCGGTTTACCTGTGCGCTGCTGGGTGCATACTCCAAATATTAGGTTAAGTTGTGTTTTGTGCGAATAAGCCGATTTTAAAAGATCGTTTACATTAGTGACAATCCGAACGACTACAAACTTAGGAAATGTTGTTCTATTCATTCTTTAAATCTCTTGTAGGAAAAGATGTGGTTGTGGAACTGAAAAATGATCTGAGCATTTGCGGAACGTTACACTCCGTAGACCAATATCTGAACATAAAGTTGACGGATATCAGTGTTACGGATCCAGACAAGTACCCTCATATGTTATCAGTGAAGAACTGTTTTATTCGAGGATCTGTCGTGCGGTACGTTCAACTGCCTGGTGATGAAGTCGATACCCAGCTACTGCAAGATGCTGCGAGGAAAGAAGCTGCTGTCCAAACACGTTAGCACCGTGGAGAATACGTTATGAAGTCATCAGAATAGCTAATAATTTATTCCAACCGCAGTTTCAGTTAAGGTCTATAGGATTGACGCATTTGTTTTGTTTTCATTGATCTGTAAAGTACATATCATCTGAATTCAAAATAGATGTAATGTTCAGTAAGTGACAAGTAATGTTCCTTTTTGTAGTCTATATTCTAAAAATAGTGCACTTTGTAACCAAATTCATCAAATTGCTATCTCAGGAAAACAGACCACAAGCTGCCAAACAAAAATGTGATCACTTTCAGTGGAGTATGTGTGGCCTTTATGAAGATGGGCATCTTTCATGTATGCATTGTTTTCTTGCTGAGTCAGATGTTAGAATGGTATTTGTTTCCTGGTCGGAACTCAAATGCTAGACAGAATTTTGTAGTTAGTGAGTATGTGATGTAAAATTGTGTGAATTCAGAGTTCTTTTTATCTTGTTGCCTTAGCAATGAATGTGCTGTAAGGTGGTTTTGTTTTCATTATGTAGCAGATCAACTGATATATATTTTTTCATTAAACTTTTGAGTATGCATATATCCTAAAGAAAATCAGGCAATAATGCATTTCTTTCACACTTTCAATTCAAATTAGATCCATTGTAATAAATGTGAAGGAATAATATTTCTTTCACAGATGGTATTGTCCCAAGAAATAGCAATACACATCATTAGATATAAAAATATTATTAAGTGCTATATTACTGAGGATGAAATGCAACATTGTGAAGCAACAGATAAATTATAATAGACCCATTAAATTTATGTTGTGGGCAAGTTATTCCCTATTTTATTTAAAATTCAAAAAAACAAAGCATCATTCCTAAAATGATATGTTGTAGAAATTTTAGAAGACTATTTCAGTTAACGGGGCTGGCTCAACTACTAGTCCACTCAAAGAACCAAGATGTGTCTGAGTATACTATTACATATTTTATGTCTGCAGTTCTTTCATTTATTTAGTCATTTTTAAAGACCGCATCATTTTGTGTTCTGTTCCTCAGATTGAGGAGTGTATTGAATGAAATAAAGTTTAATTTCAAAATCAGCATTCAAGTTCATTCACATTCACTTGTCAATCAGTCACAAGACAAATTTTAAAAGTTATTTTACAAATGAGCATCAAAAGATTGGTTGTCAAGCTCATCTTTATAGCCTTTTGTAATGTGTTAAAATACAAATATTGTATAATGTTTTATCTACGTAGCTAAAATTTGACTATTCATCCCATGAAATGTGACAGACTGATGTTGATGTTAATTGGATTATTAGAACACTCATGTTCTAATAACTCATGATGCTGATCTCAGTTCTGTTAAGTTAAGACTTCATGAACTCAAAATGGATAAAGAAGTACATTTGTACAATTCAGTTCTCCCGCCATTGATGAATAAGAATTTACTTAAGAATCATATATAAAGCTATATCATCTAGTTTCAAAATTTTGTTTTGCTTAAGAAATTATTTTGTCCTTTATCTCTATGATGCAATATGAATGAACTTTTTCTTTGGATTACACAAAACATTTGAACACTCCTTATCTAATTTAATGATAGTTTCACAGTGTCTTGTAGTTTATTGGCTATTACACTGAAATTGAAACAAAAACTGCTTTGCCATTTCTGTTAGACACAAAGGTTTCTTAAAAAATCATGTACAAAACACACAAATTAAGAAAATTAAAAAAAGATTTTTGACTTAGTGTTTCCATCTAAACAACTTAATCTATTACACCAATTATAATTATGAATAATTGATGTAATATTAGCTTGTTTCAAATATTCCCTCCTTTGATTATTCAAAACAAGCTGCATTCCTGGGTGGAAAATGAGCTTCCACATTTAAAGAGATGTGGAAATAACTAAAAGAAAATTGAAACTAACAAGTTAAATTTCTTTTACAGAAAGAAAAAGGATTGTTGTTTCATTTAATGATTAGTCCAGTGAACTCTGTTTTACTGGGTCTACTCAAGTTTAAAAAAGTTGAGGCATCTCTTCAAGCATGTGTCAGTTGAAGTAAAGATAATACAAATTACTTTTTAAATATGTATACTATATATAATTTTATGTATTCAAAACATAACAAAATAGATTATCAGATAGATGGAAAGTGATCAATTACATAGTTTCGATAAAACAATGGCCATTTGATTGTTAAGAAAACTGACAAAAAAGGTTGGGTGGAAGTCATGAAGGAATCAAAGAAACCTGTTAACAATATTTATTACATGTCCTTGGCAAAATGTTACACAACCTCAAGTACATGAATGACTCAATTCAGTAATTTATTGGCATGTTTCAGCTATGCATGCTTCCTTACTTAGATGAAAGGTATCAAGGAGAAGACTGGAAAGGTAGATGTATTTAATAAAGATTGTGGAAGGGTCAGTAGCGAGAATTGATTGAGAGAGAAACTTTTACTTGTGTTTACCTCAAAATTCCCAATTCATTAGGACTTCAGGCTTTAACTGTAATGCCTAACATTTTTCAGAGGCAGCATTGTGCAATCTAAGCAATTTTACAGCAATCAAAAAACAAATTGTGTGATTTATAACATGTGGTTTAAAGTTTTCCTTCATTGAAACATAATTCTTGTGAAACGATTTTTGCCTTAGAGGAAATAACTTTTTGTGATAAAGGAGGCAAAGAGATGGCAGCAGATCAGTTACCCAATGGACAAATTCTCTTGAATCAGTATGCTACTATTGCCACAAAGTTCAGAGTAAGTGAAAATGAATGAACATAATAATCAAAAGAACGCATGTAATGTGTAGCAAAAACCTTTGATAATTTTTTCAACAGAAGAAATAGCGTAGATGAAGTTAACTTTACTGAAGTTTGCTCCTTACAACACACTCTTAATACCATCATAAGTACTGGAGACATTTTGATAGTTCATTACAATAAGAAGTTTATAAGAGATGTAGCAGCCTTGCCATTTATTTTATAATTGATTTCAATAACAGCCATTTTTCTCAGATTTGTTTCTATCTTTGCAAATCAAAGATGTGCCACTCACTGATAAGATTGAGGACTAAGCCATTGAAAGAAGGTCACAAATATCACCTCAGGTAATAAGCAACTATATCTCAATGTCCTTTTTAAGGCTTGATATCACAATTAATCCTGGCAAAGTGACAGGAATTTTCAATCCTCTTTCTTATACTTGCTTCTGCTGGCTTTAAGTGTGTACACAATGCAAGTACTAGACATTTTAGATATTCAGAACCGTATGACTACTATTGGAAGTCTTCCCAAATAATTTTTCAATGAATTTATATACATACAATGAAGTGTTTTGAAGTAGAGACAACTTCAAAGGTTTTACTGAAAACGTTCCAGTTAGATATTTTTCGTAACATTTACTCAACCTACATCTCTGGCCTTATTATAATGAATTACTATTTGGAATGCTGTATATACTAATGCAAGTGAAAGGAAGGGAATAAAAAAAAAAAAATGAATCAACTCTTTAACAATTCAATCAATTCTACACCTGGTCAATTCATTATTTCACACCTGATTAATTTTAGAGTCAATAATGCAAAGCTATACAAACAACAATACCACAAAGTGATTTTAACTCCAAATTCTTTATCCCTACATGTCGCACAATTTTGTAGAGCAGCATTTAGGAACACAGTAAAGATTTCTCCAATTTACATAAATGTTTAATTTCCGTTGAATATTAGAATCACTTAATGTTAAAATTTGCAGTGCAAATGGTATCACTTTTAAAATTAAACATACATAATCATTTCTTTGATTATTACTGATCACTAAATATTTATCAGGCAGTGCTGCACATGACAATACATTATAAAAGAAATAAATACTATGTACAAATGGAAATGTATATACATTGTAACAGCACCAACAGACGGACAGACATTCATACATACCTAGTTCTATCACAGATGTTATTAAGTTACAAAATTTCCAAATCACAATGTCGAATTTCTGGGTGCTTTTTCTGAAAAGAGAAAATGAGGGTTCAGAATATGAGATTAAGCATAAGTAATCATGATTTCATTTAAGATTGCAAATACATTTTTATTGTCTTCTACCACAAACTATATGAAAGGAATTAAAAGCAAATAATTTTAAGAATTAATATTTGACTGCCATTAAAACCTTAAGTTTGATTTCTTTCTTCAGCAGACTTAACTAATACTAACTTAGAGCAAGAGTTGGGTAAAAAGTACATATGAAAGAGCAATCACTTTCTCTTTCTCTCCTTTTTTTCGAAAAGGTAGAGGGAAAGAATTTTTTAAGAATTAGTAACTCCTTTAAGAGACTGGTATGCAAATAAGGGAAAAAGGAAACTAATATTGTCATTGCACCCACAGAAATGACCATGTGAAGTGAATATAATTTTACAGGTGTATTATTTTTGAGGACAATATACGAAATAGAATTTAGCTGCTGCGTGTGGCCTAATTTCCTTCCTTGCCTTCATGAAACTGTGCAAGATTCACATACAAGGTTTTGAGAAACAATTTCTAAGAAGTTCCTGACTCCTGGGTGTACATTACTTATTTTTGTAGAAAGTTCACGTAACCAGTTTTGCAGGTGCAATGATACACAATTTTAGTTTCGAACATAATTATCTGATTTCAGCAGCAATTGTTTTAATTAATATTAAGCTGGTGTACTTAAGAGAAGAGGGACTACAGGAAAAGGTTACCTAGTTTTATTCCTATCAAACAATCAGATCTCAAATACGAGTCATAATTCTTAACTGAGGTAAAAGAGCTGGTACTTACACGTAACTTTAATTCTATGCGATCTATCTCACCCCCCATCATATCAACTATATTTTCTCCATGCTTCAAGAGAAAACCTTCTAACTCTTCTATATTCTTCATTCCCTTTACTTCCTAAAAATAAACCAGAAAAGAAATTATCAACTATCTAATTTGCAGTTTTAATAATCTCAATAAAAACAAACTCCTGAAGGAATCTTTAATTCAGGATACACTGTTTTTTACATCAACAACTAATATTAAGAGTATCACAAACAAAAAATTACCTCAAGTAATACATTCAAATCTTGTTTATCCAAATAACTTCTGGTGAGTTCTCGTCCGTCAAAATCCATTTCAGCTTTATAACGTACAAGACAATTACCTATATCAATACCTTTAACATCATGAATTGCTCGAATCATTACATCAGCTTCTAACTCAGAATTTATTTTGTCTAACCTTTCTTGAGGTATTGACCTGAAAATAAACAATATTACTTCAATCGGAGCAAAAGTAAGCTAATTAGTTTATAAATGAACATAAAAAGTACAAGGAAATGCTTCTGTTCTCCTAATTTATTTCACTAGAAATAAAGCAAAGAAATTTCATTTTTCATAACTTGCAAAATTTTCAATATATAAAAGCAATGTATTATCATTTTTAAGGAGTTTGGAGGAAAAATAACAATTACATAAAGAACTTGATTTCTGGTGGAACAGTGTTCCAATACCTCGGGAACAAAACAACAAAAATAAGAGGAGAAAAACTTCGATTTTTAGTTCCATTGACTTTTGTAAACTCAAAATTAATTTTTTCTGTATCATTTCTACCAATGTAATAAAATTAGTAAAAAAAGCTATAAAATATCATTATAAACCCTATTAACAGACAACATATTATTATTATTATTATTAATAACATTGTCTTTGTAATATTAACAGAGAGCCTGTGTTACCACTGTTACTAATTAACTAATTATATTAGAATATATAACAATTTCTATTTAATAAATCATTTGGGGCACATCCCATGATCTACAATTTTATAAATCAAACAATATACACACAATAAACAAACATCTTTGAAATTACATCCAAAACACAGGCTAACAGACATAACATAAAGGAGTCATTTAAAAAACCATGTTCAATTTTAGGGGGAGGAGAGGAATTATTAATTTGATCAACAAAAAAAAAGGGGGAGGGAGAGGGCTTATTTAATTGACATTTCATGATATTCGTTTATTACTAATTTGCTGTTACTGTACTACCTCTTGCTGTGAAAGCTATCAGCTATTGGGTCAGTAGAGAAAGAAAAAAAAACACTAGTAAAAGTTTGCAACATAGGTACTATTAATGTTCAAAGTAATTGAAAAACTAATTTTGTTTCTTAATTTGAAAAATTACATTAAAATTTATAAAATTTCTTTCATATTTTTAAGGAAGTTTCTTGAAGAGATGGGAGTAAATTTGAAACAGAATGACATCTGTTTGTATTGGGAGGTGAGGGAGAGGTTTAAAAAACACTACATTTTTCCTAACATATTTTATGAACAACTCCCCATTATATACATGATTTCTTTTTACCTGCCAACCAATGCAGCCACATTTGTGTATATAATAAATGATGCAACTCCACCAAGAATACCTCCAACCAGCAAAGAGCCAACAGCATCTGGTATAGGACTACCATAATGTGTGGCAAGACCCATGCACACTCCAGCTACACCAACACCAAACACTGCTGCCAAATCTTCCATGAGAACAACATTTACACTTGGATCCTGTCCTCTTAGTACTAGAAAAATGAAAATTAATTTTAATGAACAACAAATTATGAACAAATTATTTCTGAATTACTATATATAAAAATAAATCAATATTAAATAAAATTAAATATAAAGTAAGTTAAACCTTGTCCTACTAAAGATTTATTGACAGACCATATACACAATTTCAATACTCACCATATTCCCAAAATTGCATATTACTCTCTTTTGCACCCTTCTTTATTGAGTTCACAGCAACCAGCAAAGTGGCCCCTTCCGAAACCAAAGAGCCTCCCAGAATAAAGAATGCCTATAAAAGAACAACTATCATACAAAAAAAACAACTAGAAACTTGTTACTATAATAAGCTTTGAATTGAATGAATAAATACTGAAAATAATTTAAAAGTTCTTGCTTGTTATTTTGCCGAATGATCAGCATCTATCATATACCAAAATTATTTATAGTTACCACATTTTGAACTTATTTTTAAGAAAATTCTTATAATTCAGAAGTTAACATTCTTGTTAAATTTTATATTAATCACATGGAATGAAATATGATCATTAAATGACCTGTGTACTAAAATTCAGAGAACACATTTAACTTCCAACGTGTACCATAAGATTAACAAATCAAAGAAAAAGAACAAACATAAATAGTTGGTATCAAATTTTCAATTATGAATAAGTACACTTTATACATCAAAACATAAACAGTGGAACCTCAATATCTCAAATCTGAAGAGGGAAAGAAAAGATTTGACTTTTCAAATATTTCAACTTATCACATTGAGATCCAGTGCACAAATCTTTGAGATTCAAAAAGCAAATGCCCTTCATAGAATTTTTTTCAGCTATACATTTCTAATTTCAAATGGTCATACTTAATTGAATGCAGAAGTACTGCTGAATATTTGCAAGACAATGAAGAATTTTGAATGCTTTCACAGTGCATCAGGCTGCCTTCTGTTTTCATAACTGATTATAATTGCCTATTTGAACTGTTTGAAAAATGAAAAAATAACCTGCTTTTATTAAACTAAATATACACATTCTTTACATAAAAGCATGGCATTGTATGAACAGGGATTCTATCGCCCTTGCAGAACTGTCTAGCAACAGAAAACAATTTTGTCCCTTTAAAAGAAAGAGATATTATTAGGAAATGAGACAATGATGACCTAGTTTAGTTTGTTACAAGCATGAATATTTTTAACACAACTTGTTGCAATTGTTATAAAAGTACATAATATCACAGTACACTAGTAGTTTATGTTTGACTGGTTAACTCTGGAAAAACAGCCTGATTGAGAAGCAGTGGAAAAAAGATGCTGTTTTTAAAAGAGAGAAATAAATGACTTTACTGCTTGATGAAGTATCTGTTGTAAATGTGAACATGAAGCAGAATATAATTTTAGAAGAATGCAATGCTGCAGAAAAATGGACTAGGTAAATGAGAACTTGTTTTACTAGTGATTGTGTTGAATTATTAAAACTTATTCCAATGATATTTAGGCATTCCTCCATATACTGCAGCTGCGCAAAAGGTATTTTCCTTGCTAGTATGGTAACCCTATTTATCCATATTTAATCACATTTTAACCCTTAGATTCTGTTAGGAGTCTTAGGTACAAATAAAGTTTTGCAACACACTGAAAATTATTCACATGAACTTCTCCTTTACGATATGTTATTTAAGTCAACTTTTACATGTGTTGTACACTTTCCAGTTTTTTAAGGTTTCTTAGTTTGAAGTAATTTGATTTTTATGCTTAGGGTCAGAAATGCTCCCAAATAAATTCCATGTTACATGTCTAAATTATTAAAAAGAAAAGAAAAAAATCCTAAAAAGGTGTCCATTTTTGTTTTATAATATTATGTTTCTGAATGATAATCTGGCATATTTGTCTATTACAAGT
This sequence comes from Acheta domesticus, assembly GCA_031308135.1. Taxonomy (NCBI): domain Eukaryota; kingdom Metazoa; phylum Arthropoda; class Insecta; order Orthoptera; family Gryllidae; genus Acheta; species Acheta domesticus. The sequence continues at coordinate 2,167,783 of JAHLJT010008756.1, forward strand.
TATCAGCCCTGTATCAAACATTCTCGTGCTGGTACAATTGATAACTATGTACAGTTCTGAGGATATACTAGAATATTTTCTAGAAATAATATTCAATTTAAGTAGGGTTTAGTAAATAAAGCAAATAAATATGTTATTAATAAGTGTGTTGTTAATTCAAAATAGCTTCCGTGCCTGAAATACTTGTAAACTATTGGGTAAAATGTGTGAGGTAATATCTGATCCCAAACAAAATCCATGTAAGCAATGGAAAAACAGAATCAAAGGGTTAAATGGAAAAATTAAATGCATACATTTTTTTAAAAATTAGCTTTGGCTGCTCATGTGAAAATAGGGGAGTAAAAACCTAATCAACATAATCAGAAACACAAATTTTAGAGAGTGGGCAGTAGAAAAACATAAACAAGAATACAGAGTGCAATACAGTAAAAGGTTAAATATGGTGAGATGGAAAGAGTACACACACGAAATGATCTCAGATTTTATTCTTGGGCAGCACAAAACAAAGCTGTTTCATTTAAAAATGATTCACTGACAAAGAAACATACAAAAAAGGGTTTGACCAAGGAGTAAGAAAAACAAGGTCAGTGAAATGAGAAAAAAAAAATACGTCACATACAAGCTAACAATTTAATTACTGTCAATACATACCCAATAAAAGGACTCCAAAGGGGCAGGATGCAAGAGACCAGTGATCCCATGGTACAGAGAAAGTCCTGTGCCTACGCAAAAGATACCGACACCCGATATAAGGGAGGCTACATATTTCATATTACTGTAGCCATAAGGATGATCTGAATCTGCCCTCTGAGAAAGACAAATGAAAAAAGATAACTTTTACTCACAAGTAATAAAAAATATCTTGCATCAACAAAAATAAGAGATAATGAGATTAAAGATTTAATAAAACAAAAACAAAAAACATAAGATGCAATTCCTTGAACCAACAGAAAACTTTGGTCAACATGAAAATAATTAAATGCATAATCTGAAATTGATAAATACTAAAGTAAGCAATTACAATTACAACAATTTAAACTGTTATCAAAGAATGCTTAATGAATCTATGAAACTCAGATATTTAACCTTACATATCACATCAAATACTTAGGATGAAAATGATCTGATTTGCTTTGAACTTCTATAGTAGCTAGCACAAAAAATTTCAGGTTCTTATATACTTTTTCTTTTATTATGTTTTAAAATATCCAGAAATTACAAATGATTTGCCACTGAGCAAACTTTAATAAATCTGTCTATAATATTCACTGACAAGTAGCTGTAACCATCTTCAAAAACAACTTGCAAGAGACATCTTGCTGGCAATTATTCAATTTCTGAAGAAAATGTCAATTTAAATACTTATAGGAATAATTTCTATTCTTTATTTTATATTAATAGCAACATACAAAACACTAAAAAATTATTATTAAATAATTCAAGTAATTCAATTTTCTCCCCTTTAAATGCTACTAAAAACAAATGATATTAACACCATCAACTATTTCACAATAGCATTTCATGGTGCAAAACAACTTCAATTTGTATGAATTTCTTTTTCTCCAAATATTTAGAGGTCTTTAATGAATGAAATCAAAATAAAAGAACATTACACATTCAGTCAATCCTCTATTGAATAATTAATTCCTCAAAAAAACAAATTTTCTCAGCATCTCACTAATTTGTACAGTTTAAAAAGTCTTATCAAATACAAAATAGTAACTCTTGGCAACTTGAAGTCAAATAGAGCTGGAGGCACTAACTGCTGTTCATCAGTACCAAAGACTGCTGGAAATTAAAACTGTTTTTAACCCTTATCATTTTCCATTCCTCCGCATTTTCCCCTCAACTGGATACAGAATGACCCTGCAAAATAAGCATTTGCACAAGGAATTGACTACTTCAAATTTTCACAATGAATTGAAAAATATCATCTGTCATTGTTGGAGCGCAGGACCAAGTATCAACAAATCTAAAAACAAAAAGTTAAACTACTTAAATGCAAGAACTGCTGATATTGTTCTTACACTAAAAATAAAATGACAGCCTACAAATGTGCAAAATTTGGAACAACATCTTGTTTGGAATGTCCAAAAATCTTTTTAAAGTATACGTAGAAATCCTGTGAGTTGTCTCGCTGATCAATACTGGTTTAATTTAATATTACCTTTCCCCAGTGTAAGAGAACATATAAATTTAAATTAAAACATTTTTCTTGCTATTTATAATCAATACAGATCATAAAAAATTATTAATAAACTGCCTATGCTACAGAAATTAATGAATATACAAATTAATTCCAAAATTCCATTCCCTAATTAAATCTTCTTTATGCCTGTTTCTCTTACTTTAAGCATCAAAAAAGGGATGTTACTATTTAAGGGTTAAATATTATTCTCATATTTTGTAAAAATACTTTTTTTTGGTTTATTTTTCAATCCAAAAACTTCCAAAAAGATTCTAATAAACACTATTTACCAGCCTAAGTAACCTCGCATTATGTTCTTGGTTGTCCGGGATGAGCCGCGTCTCAGTCGGTTTTACTGACGTTTCGGCCATCTTGCTGTGGCCTTCTTCAGAGCTATACTGCTGCCGAGAGGCTAGCGTGTCGCGTAGATATAGGACGGGGTGCAGGAGCTGATAGGTCGCAGCGGCGACCAATGGGAGGAGGGCAGGTGGCCCGCGATTGGCGGAGAGGGAAAGGAGCGATACTCAGGTCTCCTAGTATCGCTCCTTTCCCTCTCCGCCAATCGCGGGCCACCTGCCCTCCTCCCATTGGTCGCCGCTGCGACCTATAAGCTCCTGCACCCCGTCCTATATCTACGCGACAATGGGAGGAGGAGCGATACTAGGAGACCTGAGTATCGCTCCTTTCCCTCTCCGCCAATCGCGGGCCACCTGCCCTCCTCCCATTGGTCGCCGCTGCGACCTATCAGCTCCTGCACCCCGTCCTATATCAATGCGACACGCTAGCCTCTCGGCAGCAGTATAGCTCTGAAGAAGGCCACAGCAAGATGGCCGAAACGTCAGTAAAACCGACTGAGACGCGGCTCATCCCGGACAGCCAAGAACATAATGACTCCGGCCGCGGAAGCCTACGAATCAACCTTGCATTCCCCAAGTTTCCCCATTCCCAAAGTCCCCATTTGTTTAACCTAATCATCAATAGACTGGAAAAGGGATGAATTTCATCTGTACTGTGTACTGTGCAACGGAAGTAATTTTATTTACATTCTTGCCATGATCTTCCTCCCTGCTCCTTTCTGTCTGGCCTCAATCTGTTTTTCCCCATCCTGCCATGTCCTATCCACATAGGTATCTGCAATCTGTAGTGCCTAAATCAGGGTTATCCAAATATTTCCCATGGAGATACCATAATGATTTCTAAAATTTTGTGTGAGATCCTGATCTTCAAATGAAAGTATCTTGTACACATCAAGGCAAGTTATGAATCCTTACAAGTTAATGATACACAAAGAACATAAACATTTGATTTTATGTGAAATAAAACCAATACAAGAATTTTTGCCCTTTATTACAGCAATCTATGTGCATACAATTGCAGTGACTCCCTGTGATTTCAAAATAACTTCTTTTTGTAATCTCATTTGTGTATTCAGATGACATAAAAACCAAATTCAATTGCTTTTACAATTTTTAGCTCTCTGTTTGCGCAGGGTAATTTCCGGAGTGTCTGAGCCAATTTTGAAACAGTTTTCACTGAACAGTGGAGTAGTGGTTACACAAAAAGGGTACTTTAATTATTATTTTCTCTTAGTAAAGAAGGTTTGTGTGCCTTTATTTTTTAATACAAATCTACCAATACTAATCTTAATAAAAATTTTGCACATGTGAACTTTAACAGAAAAGTAAGTTTCAGAGATTTCATAAAAATTACTCTTGTCACCCTTTCCTACTCCTTAGAGTCCTATTCCTAGAGATACTTCAGAGTGTACTCTTTCTATTTTTTCAAATACCTCACAAATAGTAAGAAAATTCACCAAAATGAATAAAATGTTCCCGAAATCCCATAAAATTTCCTACTAAATGCTTTTTGAGTCATTCTAATACTGCAAATAGGTTCAGAGTAATCAAAGGTCAAAATTGTTACGGGACATTTGCTGAGTGAACGCAACAATGCATGTTTACAGCTGCCCATAACAACAATGTTGATAGCAACAAATGATTTTAATAAATATGGCAAAGTGGGGAGGGGCAGAGCATATCAGATGATTTCAGCATGTAGTTGAATGCATTAGATGGTGCAGTACACAACAAACCATAAACTTTCATTCTTGGTTGTTGGGTCACTCAATCCATAAAACACTCAATGCATGATTGGATTAAAAAATAATAATAATAAAAAAAAATTAAAGAAAATAAAAAGTTCACATCTTTAGCTTCAGTAGATATTGCTTCTGCATTGATGTCAGTTAGTTTCTATATACAACTATACAAATGACAATTCCTAGTAAAAATAAAATTAAAAACTATTTTAAAACTTAAATTAAAAAACAAACTTCAATACTGCTCTGATTGATGAACATCAATTTATACTTCCTGTTAAACTTATCATACAAATAGAGTAGGTCAAACATGTATCATACTTGCACAGATTTGTGAACCCCAAAAGCCAAAATAAGTTGATTAATGGTATCTGCAAGTGAGTGGATACACTCAGAGAACATGCTGTGAGATCCTGTGTACAACCAGGCAAACAATTTGAAGAGAAAATTACTGCCATTTCTGCAACAAAATATATACTAAATGGGTAAACCAACCAACACCACAGTAAATGGAAATGTAGTAATGTAAAATTAATTAAAATTTAAAACTTACATGATAACTGCTGTCAATACCACACGACCTGATGGTCCCCAAAGTCCAGACTTTCTAGATTCCTTGTCTTCTTCCAGTTGCTTCTCTCTCCTATAATCCTTAAGCCTTCTCTTAACATCAAATATGTCTGCTTAAAAATCAAAATGAAATAATTATGGTATGGACAGGTGAAGCATAAACAAAGAAATTTAAAACATTTTGTTATATTTCATTAGTATCACAATTAAGGCAGACAGAATCATATATCATGAAATATTTTTACACAAACTTGTGGGTCACAATCAAACAATTTTATTACAGAAAATACATTAATAGAGGGAAATAAAAGATAAAACTTATAACTTTCAAATTTTACATTTTCACAATTATTAGTTCACTTAATATAATTGATTAATTCTGTATTTTTTTTAATACATCATTCAATTATTCTTGTTGATAGAAAAATACTGGTCATTAATATGAACTAGACGGAGGGTGATTCAGTGAAGGATGGAAACCTGTACTCTACAAGAGCTTATTTAACTAGCAAAATATTCTCAGAACCTACATGCTCAAATCAAAAACATGATGAATTTACATATTTAATATTCTTCCAGACACTATTTGACTTTCCTATGCAATTCAATATTCCTTAATTTTCCAAAACTCCGAACATTCCATAAAAAATCACCATCCTGAATCTTCTATTTCATACCAACACTGAACATTAGCTGATGAGTCATCTTAAACTATTAATGTACATAGATAATTATCTTTTGGTTTCTCCTCTACTGAGAAGCTTTTGACAGCAGCTGACATTTCAATCCAAAATATTCTGGGAAGAGTTCATAGAAATTTCTAATAAGTGATCCGATATGTTGATAGTGGAAAATCACAGAAGTAAACTTCTTCAATAAAACCAAAGCATATTTCAATATGTACAAACCTACTTCATCCACAACTTTGCTCGGAAACAGAAGTAGACACATTAATGAATGACTACAATACTTTATTATAAAGCATTGTCTGGAAGCTTGATTTATAATACCAGAACATTTTTTTATGAAAAACACTGCAAAAGATGCTCTAAGCTTACCACTTTCTTCCTTGTCCCCAAATTCTGTTAGCATAAAAGAGCAAAGAAACTAGATTTGTATCCTATTCCAATCAGTAATAATTATGTAAGAATATACACATCTACTTCTATCTGATCTTTCTTTGAAGATTAAAACACATTCAATACAATAAAGAATATGATATGGAACTTCCAAAACTTAAGGAGTGGGTAAAAATGAAATATGTCAACTATCACAAAATAACTTTGTAAAATGAAATGCTTACTCACTTTGTTGGTGCCGCCTCCTTTCTGCTTCTTTTAATCGAAGAGCTCTATCTAAACTTTCTTTACTTCCCCAAACCTCCATGGCTCTGAAGAAGAAGAAGAATTGCATGATATATAATATTTTAATTATATAACCAACTGAAATACCTTCAAAGGGGTAGGAGAATGGGGTACCTCAGAAAATACAATGAGACAGAAGACTAACTACGAAGGACCTACATACTTCTTCAGGCAGCTGGGTTGGAGGATCACCATCCATCCAAACATGGATTAGGAAGGAGCTACAGAATGGAGAGATGCTCAATGCACAGGTACCTGATATCTCAGAAGCTCAATCAAGGGGAGAAAATAGACATTAGTGGAGGTGACCACTTCATCAAAGTGGTCATTTCAGCATGATTCACTATATTAAAAATACGTATGGATCTATCTCAAGTTTTGGTCGTGAATGACACTGAAGATAAATACTTGGATATTGTACAAGAGAAATGAAAGGAACTTGTCAACATTTATTTTTATTTATGTATTTTGAGAAATAGCTGTGATAATAGTGAACAATACCAAAAAGTGAGAAATAATGAAAGAAGCTACAATTGAAATTACCTACAAAATTAGAAATAGAAGAAAGAAAGAATTAGAAAAAAAAAGAAATAGAAATACACCTACAAAATTAAAAACAAAATTAACAGTGGTGCAACCAGGATGTTTCAGGGGGAGGGGGGATCCTCCACTCTGCAAATAAGCACATTTTTTTAATGAGCAAACTGCTTACAAGTACAGCAATAAAAATAACTTCAAATTTTAACTGCTTTAATAAAAAATTATAATTTAAAAAAAAACAGGAAAATTACTTTAACAGAATTTTACAGTAAATTCCACTCTAATCTACGAAATGGTCAAAAAATTTAAAATGACAATAACAAACTTGTGGAACTACATCAGTACATACTAAATAATAATAATAAACTTTAATTTAATAAGAAAATTAAAGTTTACCGCATATTCTAGATATAAATATTTTGAGCATCTTAAGCATGAATACTTGGTCAATCTTGTTTTTTTTTTTATTGTTGTTGACACGTGTTACATTGCTATCACTTTTGCTTTGTATTTGGCTCTATGTCATTATTTTCGGACATAGGTTTTGATGTTAAAGACAAATTCTGTGAAAGTTTCCTCCGTCCTTCAAACCGGTTGGAGGGTTAACCATTTCTCTGTATCAAGGTCCCACAAAATGTGAATTCTGAATACCCAACATGTTATAGGAAGTAATTTACTACATATTAGAACAAGAATTTTCCTATCACGGATGTACAAAATGAGTTCTTCTGTTGAAAAATCAATGTTTTATTGCTGCAGCATTACAATGCTTCCTTTATATTACATAAGCAGAAGGCACAAAAGTATATACAATATACACACGGTAAACTCTTCTTAGCAAACAACTTACTTTGATTCCACATCTTTCCGCCAGAAAACAGTAATAGGTGGTTCATTTTCATAAGGAGAGCGACGTTTAGTCTTACGAAGACCTTCCAAGTCACTAGGTTTAAGAAGAAAATCTGTCATTGCTCTCACTGGAGTAATAAAATTTCGTTCCAATGACACTGCAGCAAGGTCGACACGTTTTCGTTTCTTTGGCGATACAGGAGCTGTGAATAAACCCTTTTTTAAAAACATGGTTTACTTTCTCATTTAAGATCTGTTTCATACATGTAATCCAAATATAAAATGTCTTAAAATAAAATTTAACTCTTGCAATAAGTTTTAAATAAAAGTATATCTGTGGTGTTTGGTAAGAAAGATATCTCCACGATATGATTTTTTGAAATTAAAACATCACTATTTTAAAAACATTCCTCTTTCATCTGGTATAGTTATATCACTAATATCATAGTATTTTCTACATTGATCAAAATAACCTACTATCCATCAAATTTTTGTTTTAGATTCAGTCAGAACTTGACATATGCACTTGTCAGATACTGACCCAAACATTTAGAATGTAGTATGATTGTGCAAAGACAATTATAGAGAATTATCTTTGTTTCAACCAAATATTAGTGCCTTACCAACCAAATGGAAGTGCCTTATTTTAATCATATAAGTTAACTAGATTTTAAAAAGCAGTCTCTACTAATGACAACTTTTAGGTTCCAATTGTGATTTTATGTTTTCCTTTGTATTGCCTATTTTGCAATAAATGTCTACATATATTTTGCTTAAATTTGTGTTTTACAATTGTTGGAAATTTTTTTATATGTTTGAAAGATATTTCTTAAATGTTTTCTATTTATGTTATCTGTAATTTCTAAATTTTTTATTAACAAAAATATCAAGATTCACAATTCAAATTCAAAAATTCTAGAGGGAGACAATTCAGTTGCTAAAGATACAGATTCTTTTGACCTTTTGTTTTTAAGATTTGTTCTAATAACCTCCGTCGAAACAGAGATCTCTCTCTCAATTGAAGAATGTTTCATCTGACAGAAGGCATAATTTAATCACAGAAAATTTAAGAAAACACTTACCTATTTTAGATCATCAACAAGACTTGAAAACTCAAGATATTTTGTCATAAAATTATTTGAATTTCATCCAAGTTTTTTCTCTTATTTTTATTAAAATTATGAAATCCGTATTCTCTACCACTGATTAATTGTAATTGTGAATTCATTATTAAAAAGAACGACTTTAATTCTGCTTTTTGCCTGTTTCAGCAGTTTCAAATGCCTCTTTGTCTGCCTGATTTAAATATTTCTAGTGCTGGCAGTTGCCAATCTCTTTAATGGCCACTCCTCGAGATACTCATGACTAAATTTTAAATGTTAATGACTTGTCTTTCTTTCATATTTAATGGTGACAATTTATTAAATTGTGGCTTAAAACAAAGTTTGAGAAAGAAATTGTTAAGGGTTACCATGTTTCGAACACCTCACAGCATTTGGTTTAGAATTTGATATCTCAATTTCTTGCTAATTACTTCCATTTAGAGGAGAGATAAATGCACATGTATGCTTATAGTTAATCATCATGCCAACATACCATGTTCCTTCATATTTGTATATATGTTTGATTTCTGATTTTTGAAATGACAAAACAGGAATTTTGCCGTTATCATGTTCTGACCAAACTCCACAGACATAAAAGTAAGTACAGAATATGATGAGACACAATGCAACACTGAGAATATAAATTCAACAAACATTTGGATCCAGTTGTAATGTGATTAATAAAATCATCTCACTAGATTGGAAAACCTGCAATGATCACACAATTCTCATATCTCTATCAGATTGTATTATCTAGATGCAGAATAGGACATACCAAGCTCACACATGCCAACCTGATCACCGGAAATTCGACTGTAATGTGTAATGTGTGTAATGTTTCAATGTGCATTAACCATTTATTTCTGTGCTCCAGGTTTGAGGCTGACCGGGTTAGACATGGTGTAAATAATGATATGAAAATAGTGCTAAACAACAAAGAAAAATGCAATCGATTTGTTAATTTTTTGAAGGCCATTAATTTGTACAATACAATTTAAAAATGTATAAATAATTGAATTGTACATGTTGTTAATATGTCTGTTGCCAATAACCTTAGTAGTTGATGCGACATAAAATAAAATAAATAAAAGAATTATCATAAAATAACAAGGCAATGATTTTTGAAGACTCCAAGTATACTCTCTAATCTCCCTAAACTACTCTACAACACACGATCTGGAACACTGCACCTCTTTTCACAGCTTCAAAACAAAAAGCTTTATATCTGCTTTAATCTGAAACACTATATTATAGTAGTAGTTGAATGTAAACTAAGTAAAAGGAACAATAAAACAATATGAAAGGAAACCCATAAGAGAAATTAAACTATTACTTAGTGTTGTGAAATAGTTTTTTTTTTATGATATCCTGACACGGGAAAGAATTTACACACTTATGACTGCTTCATACTTGATTAAAGTATGTTTTTACTAGCATCATAAAAACACAAGGTACATTACCTTTGATTACTTCATCAACTTTTCCAGAAACTGATTTCTCTAATCCACTATCTTTTTTTTTAGCTTCATCAGTCAAACAGCGAGCCCAAATTACAGTATTTTTTCGACATATTTTATGGTATTTTTCCACAATTTTTGCTAGTCCAAAAGATGAGAGATCATTGCCACAAATATGATAAATACCAAGTTGACGAACTGGTAATCCTTAAAAAGAAAGAAGAAACTAATAATTTATTTGTTTCTAAACACAATAACAACAAGCCCTTCTAAATTATTTAACTTAGCTAACCTGCTGATGTGAAATATATGGGTTTAACATGTTTCACAGAATATTTACAGAAGAATTCTATAACAAGAATTGATCGAGGTAGCATTGTGATTTTTCAAGTGTGTCACCTCTACAATTAATAGCACACACCACCCTGGAAAAATTTAATACATAATTATAAAGAATTCCTGTTCACATAAAAAACTCCACAAGAAGCAGGCATGATAAAATAAGAAAATCATTCCATAAAAGATGACACAAAATGATGAAATCAACATTTTAAGTACAAATTTTATTTTTCATTTCATTTCACCTTTCCCAAAATGAACATTATATATTATCCAACCTACTGCCTTCAGATAAGAATCCTTTTCTCTTATTATTCACTCAGCCGATGTCGGACATTGGGACACGACACATGATGGCATGACTTAATACATAATTCAGAATGAAAAATATAAATTGGCGTTTCCTTCTTTATTTGACTTCCTAGATGCCAATATCCATTTCTTGTCAGACCACTAGTGACCACCTTCTTTGACACTAGGAAAGGAAAAACACGAGAACTTTAACCAGCCGATCCAGCTCTACCACATAATTGTGCAAAATACCAAAAGCCCAAAACAAAAATCCCACTAAGTAAAACATTAATGGGAAAAGTAAGTTACGTGCACATAAAGAACCCTTCAACTACAGCCGATACGTATACATATATTGGCCTTGCTCGATCTCAGTTGAATACTTCCGGTAATAAATAACAGAACTTTGAAACAACAGGACCCATGAACGCCAAATAAAACACTGAAATGCCTTGCCTGAACCCACCAAACAGCTATTATTTTTGTTTCAACTGGACCGGGGGTCGGCCCCGACGTATTGTTAACATCAGCCTGTCTACGTTGTCGGGGTGCAAGTTCAGAGGAGGGACGTTCCCTGCGTGTCCCCCGCTAGAAAATCAGTAATTTGCCTCTGCCAGAGACACAATTAACCCGTGTATTGTGGTTAAACCGTCAGTGGCGTAACCGTCAGGGGACTCTAAGATGCTGAGCATCCCCACGTGAAATATTAATCAAAGAAGCCTAAATATTGTATTAACAATCTTTCAAGTGAGTGAAACACATTCAGCGAAACACGTTTTGTATTAATTTTGAAGTGATTTCCTATGATTGAATTCCGCGCGTTTATACAAGCTGGCCTCTGATTGCTTGGATGCTAAAATGCTTCTAGCGTCTGCCGCGAGTTGCGACGAGCAATGACGCATGCGCAGACGGCGAGGTTCTCCCCTCCTCTCTTCACCCCTGCCCCAGGATTCTCGAGTCCCAAAAAGCTAGCATATGGATATGGGTAGCAACGGCTGGTGAGAAAGCACCGTGTGAGAAAGGCTTATGAGAGCAAGTTGCTCGTTTGTGCACGAGAGCGCAGCACACTTGAGGTTGTCAGAGAAATATTTTTCTTTCTCACTCGTGATTCCGTGCTTGGTGATGAGCACAAATAGTAGATTATAGTGCTTGCCTACTAATTTCAATTAATATCTAAGAAGTTGAATTCTGACTGAAATAGTACATTAAATTTTATTTTCGGTTCGAAATATATCAATTCACAAGTGATCTCATTGTCAATCGCGAGTGAGAACTAAAGCGGAGCTATTTCATAATTTGCCTTCAAGAAGTCTCCTGACATAAATCTGTTGAAGAAGTGTAGAATTTGTTTCAATAACTTAGATTCTAGAGAACATTAAGAATCATGATGTCTTCAGTTCGCATTATTGTTGAGCATTCACAAACACGCGAGACACGCTACGCCACTGGATACCGTGCCGCTCCGGCGAATACTGGAGCGGTCGGCGGGTACCACTAGCGTGGGGGAGGAAATGACTGTCACATGGATGGTGCGTCGGTCACACCTGGATACCAGGGCGCACATGCTGAATTTATTGAAGGGCGCCAAGCGAATGTCTTACCTGAAATGCAATGCATCGGCGCGCCGCGGCGTTGAGCGTCACAGGGGGGGGGTGTCCTAGGTCGAAGGATTGCATTCTACTACTTCTTCTGATATATAATACACAAAAAGTAAAGTCCAGGAGTGTGACTCACCAGAATGGGGAGGACACGTTTAGTGAGAAAAAAATTAAAGGAATGTCACTCTTGTACACTGAACCTTTGGGTTACATAAATTTGAGTTCGTTAGACTGGTTAACTGATGGAAATGAATACATTTAAAGATGGCAATGACTATGATGTAGTTGCCTCGAGCAAATTGTACCTCCGATGCCGGTCGGTCAGCGCGAGGAGGAAGGGCTCGCCAAGGCGCGGGAAAGGACCGGAAGTCGGCCGGCAGTGCTCTCAGAAATAGCTGGTCGCTTCAGGAGTCGCGGCAATCAAGGCAGCTTCTCGGGAAGGCGTGTGGTTCGTTGTGCGAGTCACAGGTCGTCACACGTCGCCTGGACCGCGTTTATGCAGCCGAGTAATCGTACTGCGCACCCGAACGAGTGTCGTAGCAGGTGACTACGCTTGAGTCGGTAGGTGTGAGCCAGGCACAAGGTAGTGATGTGATCGTCAGACAGTAAACTTAGTAGTTTCTTGTCGTATCTAGTCTCTCTCGTTACTGTTGCACTCGGCCGTTTCTCGTCATCGAAGCAACTCCAACAATAAGTTGTTGTCAGCCAGCAAGTCAGATAATAAGCGTCCGCCTGAGCCCTTTTTTCTCTTTCGCCCTGGCTTCCGCATTTCCAAACTCCCTACCCCTTTTTCGAGGGGGTGCACCCCGCCACGTGTGTGATTCCGTTCTTCGGATTGGTCGAATTGGCATGTTCTCGAAGTTTTCTGGAAAGTTCTGAGTCTTTGCGTTTCTGGTTGGCTCGAGTAATCTCCCACCTTTTTCTTATTTCATCTTCAAATCCCTAATAGGTGGGTGTTTGTTACTGAGCGCATGATGTTCACGTGATATGGGCACCATGTTCGAACGCCCCCACACAGACTTTATTTTCCTAAGGGGTTATCCGGCGCTGCAGTCGATTTGCTTATGCCTTCTCTCTGCCTAGCCTCGGAACAAAGAACGAAGCGGGGTGGTCAGGACTGCCCCCTGTCCTCGGCGGTCGACTGTGCTCAAGGGATGACCCTTTGGGTTGGTCGAAAGCTTCGCTCGAGCAGCTGCGCGAGACAAATTGAGGACAGCGCCAGGGCGCTGGGTTGTACAATTAGCGTGACGGGGATTGCACTGTGCATGAGATAATATGACTCATTGCAGTGTACAGGATGCATCCCCCAGTATACAGGATCCAGATGCATCCAGTATACAGGATCCATTATGGTTTCGACACTGAAAAGTTGAAATCAGTGAATCGAGTTCCAAGAATTTTGTTAGGATTTAACGATACGTATTGTTATGCGAAAGCGGTCATTTGTGAATTGAAGTGTCTCTGAAGAAAATTGACACTTCGTACTCTGTAGGCAGTTCAGTTGTCCCTAGACCTCATGCTGTAAGTTGTATTATGACTAGTCCTCGGAATTTTAGGCACAAAAAGTGATGATTTAAGCACCTAAAATTAATGACAAAATTATGCACTATTAGGCACCAAAAACGACGGTTTAAGCACTTAAAATAGGTTACCAAAAAGGCTAAATCAGGCATTTAAAACATTAGACATGAAAAGTCATGTTTCTGCCATCTAAAACTGATAACAAAAGGAGTAAATTAGGCATTTTTTATTTTTCAGGAAATGTCAAGTATTTTTATAATTACGAAAATTACAGTATGTGTATTATATTATTCACGTTCATAATTAAAGCACATAATAGAATCAAGATTTTTCTCCTAATTTTCTATGGTAAGGCAGTATCTAATTTGTTAAAATCATTTCGAAAGCTGAAAAGGACCTTTATGCTGACACAGATTGTAGGAGCTAACTTAAATTTAGACACATGGCCATTCTTTCTCACCCTTCCTCTACAAGTATTGTTCCACACGATCCATTACACAATAACCAATTTTTTTATTAAACTCTCCCATTTGCACTATACTTTGCCTTTAACGGTTCTGCTAGCGGCACTAATTTTCATTTTGGCGACTTCCAGCACTGGCACTTGATCTGACAAATGTTTTCCTTTGCGTTGCATCCTGGCTATTGTTGACAGCAGGAATGAAAAATTTGTTTTGCTGGGTCGTATTTTGTAAGCTTCGCCTTTCCAACAGGCTTTTGCCTGACCCGAGGCTTTCCTCGTCTGCACGGCGAAGACGTGTGGCGGCGATAAGCCTAAGCTTGTCAACAGCGCAGCTACACCGGCAATGGGTGCAATTGATCAAGAAGTGCGTGGTGATTGGAGACGTGCGTGAAAAACCTCTTTCTGTAGATTTGCAGAGCTTCTTAATGTGTGCTCGGTTGTTGGATGAGAAATTTCGGAGCATCGTCGATTGCTATTCAATCAGGGAATATTCGCCTTTTGGTAAAACAAATTTTTAAAAACTGTCTCTGAAACAGGTTATATACATTAGACGCAGAAATCAGTCAGTCGCAAATTTTCATTAAAATACGAATTGTACGAAGGATGGATTTATTTTCACAACCAAGCACATTTCTAACAATATTTCATAACTTGTAATATTTATTTATGTTTCCATGGCATTGCTTTGTAGAAGAGACAGCAGGATTGTAGTTCATTGCTCGATCTAGCATCGAAAATACCCCTAATAATCCGAAGATCTTTGTTGTACAAAACATAAAGATTTGAAAATAATGCTATACACAAGAAATATTCTAGCATTATTACTACTTATACATTAAGTTCATGCTGATAGTTTTTGCAAGGGTTTCTGTAATATTTGCCAGGATTTTTTGGAATTATTACCAGTCGGATTCGAGCCAACATTTCGCACTCTCAATTAGATCACGATTCCAATTTCATACAGCCAAGTCCTGAACGGTTCGTGCTTAAAAGCAGACATCCACATAACATGTTCTCTCAGGAGGGTAGGCGGACAAATAGCGGACAGGTGAGCAGCAGGCTGGTGGACGGACGGTCTGACAGAGGCCGGATGGAAGACGAGGCGAAGCGCGGAAGGTGCCCGGGGGGGGGGGTGAGCGGCGCTACGAGCGATCGGCCTGTGAGCATCGAAAGGCTGGCGAGCCTCGAAGGGCGGAAGAGACTGGGCGGTTGGGGGACGAGCATGGACGGGCAAGCTAGCATGGGCGGACGTGTGAGCATGGGCGGTGGGACTAGCATGGGCGTAATGTGTAATCATGCGTACTTAGTAGTACCCCTGCACTTGTACCTTATTAGGGGGCCGAAACCCCGGGGTGGGCACCATGGCATTAGCCTCTAATCCCGCACCTCCATCTGGCGTGCAAGTACACCCTCGAGCTAATATCCGGACCTCGCCGGAAAGGAGTTTGTCCTCACGACAACCTTCCCAATCAATATCTGGGTTGAGGCCGCCCTGCTAGCTCAGGAGCTACTAGCTTTCGAGGCAAGTACCAGAATAAAAACAATGCGCCCTTCACATGCGCCGGGAACAAATCCTTCCACTATGCCCAGAGGATTGGTCATTGCCATGACGAAGCAAAGAGCGGAACTGGAGTCCACCCAAACTAAGGCTCGGGCGTTCGGGGACCCTATCCCGTTCTCCCACTGCCTAAACCTTTAGGCTAACGACGTGGGTATCGCCGGAACCTGGGACAACATGACGGTAAGTCTCAGAGTCCCGTTGGACTTCTGTATGTGGATTCCAGAGCATTCCGAAGAATCTCCTTCGCCTGATCCTTCCCAAAGGTTTACGCGTCGGGACCAACTGGTGGGTTGCCGGGTTTGAATCGGAGCACGGGCGGGAGGGCTGGGCAAGCATGGATGTGCGATGGGCAGGGTGTGTGGCGATCATGGGCGGTTGGGAGAGCAAGCAGTGGTTGGGCGGGCAGGCGGGTGAATATCGGGAGGGCGGGCGAGCACGGTCGGGCGGCGAGCATCAGCGGTTGGGGAGCATGAGCGGTTCGGCGAGAATGGGCATCGTACCTCCTGCGTGTGCTACTACTCCACACTTCCACTTTTTCAACCAGGGGGCGCACGTCCCCGGGGTTGGTGCCTGAGATTTTGCTCTTACCCTACCCCCCCGATGACGCACAAGTACGCCGTAAGGGTGGTATCTGGATCCCGCCAGAACGCAGTTTGCCCTCACGACATTTCCATTCAATGTCTGGGATGGGGCCGCTCTGCCAGCTCAGAGTTAGCAGCTTTCCAGGCTAGAACCGGATTCGAATCAATGCGCCACTCACATACGTCAAGGGCGCGGAACAAGTTCCTTCTCTTTGCCTAAAGTATCGGACCACTGCCACGACGAAGCTGAGAGCCCAATTGGGGGTCACCTGAACTAAAGTTCGGGTGCCTCGGACCCCTTCCTATCCCCTCACTGCCTCATTTTTAGACTCTCACGGAGTATCGCCAGAACCAGGGCAAGACGTCCTGGCCTCACTGCCTCCTCGCCACTCTTACAGTGCCCAGGAGCTTAGCACTATTCACTGCCTCCACCTAAAGCTAATGACGTGAGTGCCGAGGTCAAGTCGTCCAACTCTCCACAGAACCTACCCAGCACGATCGCAGGCGAGAATCGGGCGAGCATGGGCGGTCGTTGGACGAGAATGGCGAGCGGGCGGGCGAGCGGCGGCGGAGGGCGGCGGCGTCGCGGCGGCGCGGCTCCGCGCTCCGGCGCGTCGGTCGCACGTGCAATTAGGCGCCATTGCGCGCTGTTAGGGCCCATCAGCAGCGCTGAGCGTTCGGCCGCGGCATGCGCGCGAAGATGAACGCGCGCGCGCTCGGAATGCCTGTCCGCCGCCCTCAAAAACACGTAGAATCCCGCGACAGCCCTCCGCAGACCCAGACGCTTGCTACGTGCGCATTGCCGCAGTTCATTTGATGGACATCGGACTACCCCGCCGAAGAGGGAGACTCTGACGTTGCTCCGTCACCGGTGAAAGGTTAGAAATGTCACCTAGTTCCATGGGTTTCTTGGTACTTCCCCCACGTCACAATTAACAATATTATCTTCACGGAGTCATCTTCGAGCAAAAGAGGTTAGATCTGAATTGAAGCATTTGCACTGAAAAACAATATTATAATGGGCTGAATGTTTCAAATTTATCATTATATCAATGTCTAAAGTATGTATTTGCCTAGCACTAATTTTAAGATGGATTCGCTCGACATCAACGCCATAATTCTATGTATTTAAAAAAATACGTATTCTTCCACGGCTTCGTTTGAACTTCAATCAATTGTATATCTTTTTCCTTTGAATGAAAGAATGTGATACCTAGAAGTGTTATCAGATATTTTTGTGTTGCTTCACAGCATACAGTAAAATTAATTAAATAAATCAATTCTTTATTATTAAGTGTATCAGTAGTCAATTGTTTTCTTCCTTCCTTTCTTTCTATTTCAATTATCGATAGATATCAAGAAAGGTAACGAAGGGGTGACATTGCCGTGGGTGAAACATTGCCCAATTTTCAAAAATTTTTAGAAGCACAGCCTATATCCTAAATTTATTTGCTGTCCGAGTTTCCGTAGTTAGCTACCTCTCTTAGAAAGATTATATACAATTGTTTGTTGCATTGGATTACAGTTGTAACCTGAAATGTGCGTAAATTTGTGTGTATTATGATGCAGCCAAATCTCGTAATCGAAACTTCGTTAATTTTGGATTAAAACGAGTTTAAATAAACGACTAGAAAAGTAAATATGCCATGTCTTAGGCATGCTATGTCGTGACTTAATAATTGTTATAAACTAAGTCAAATTTTTAATAGCATATACTATTTTAGCGTAGCATTGCCATACTGGCAATCTTGTCCCTACATTTATATCCTTTGAGAAGAAATTCTTGCAATGGAAACAATTGACATTTGTGAGTTTATATATCATTTCTAAAATATATGATTTATAAATTATAATTATAATTATCAATTGATTAATATATATTATGAATTGTAAACAATTAATCAATTTGATATTTTTTGTTGTCACCATACTTGCACTGTCACTTTGCCACGTAGACAAATAAAAATTCAATATCTAAGGTCTACAAACCTATGATGAAGTTAAAAATGCACTAAGCAATGGAAAAAGTAAATAGTGGAAAATTAGTAGAAAAAGGCTACTGAACTCTATGGCATTAGCAGGTCCACTTTAAATGACGTGTGTAGTGTATACCAAAGTACGATATTGTTGCTGAGCTTCCCATACTAAATATAAAAAGGGGAAAGTACTTTTTCCCTATCGCATTTTATCACAGTGTAAAACAGATAGTAAAAGTTACTTTACACTAAGTTCTCAAAGCAGTATTTATCCCAGTTTAGAGTATTTAAACTGTCAAAAACCAAAGACCAACCAAAAGCCAACCAAAAGTTCTGATGCATATTTATGTGTTTCTGTTTCGTATCTAACTCTCACACATTTAAACAATGCCAGAGACTGGAAATAAATAGAAGTGGCAACGTTGGACCCCTGCGGGGTAAAATTACCAACTTTTGTTTAATTACTTTTTAATTAAATAATAATTACTTAAAGTGTGAACAAATCGACGAATTTTTTCTTTAGTATTTATTACACCTAATACGAAAATGTAATTTTTTTTACTTCTCTCACGTCGTTAATATTTACATTAACGACGACACACTATTGTATTTGTGAGTATATGTGCTTTAAATAATGTCAAATAAAGTTTCTCGAAAACTTAATAGTTTTCTGTGAAAGATCAAAATTCCGCATTTTCAGAAACCCTCAAACGCCATTTTCTCACAAATAGTTCCAAATTTTTTCTCCGAACTTTTCGTACGGATAGAGCTTATTTACACTGTTTATGATGACGTAGAATTAATTTTGTTGTATTCTCTTGTTTTTTTAAATTACACAAAAGTATTTTTTCAAGATCTCTTATGTAGTTAATACATACATACGTATATACGTACTTACGTATTTATATATGTATGTATACGGGAAAGTAAAAATAAGTTTGTCTTCGAGCAATATGCCACAAGGAATTAAACAGTTGTTTATAGATGATGACACATCAAGAAACTTCAGAATTAATATCGTCAATATAATAGTGTTCTGTCTTTTGTGTCATTCGGTACTGATATTGCATTGTCACCTGGTCATGGACCATGTGTGTTCAAACTTGCGGGAACCCTACATCAAAGAATATCGTTATTACCTGAAGATCTGAAGATCCAAACAGTGGGACATATGGACAGTTATATATTTTAGAAGCCCGTAAAAGAGAATTTCTGCGGTGATGGAAAAATAAGCATTAAATAAGAAAAGTTTGCTCTTTCTCCTTTTTTATTTAAGAATTTGCTTCGTGAATATTAGTGGGGCACAGTATTTTTCATTGGTCTCAGATCTCACCGTCAAATTTTGACGGATTTCCACTAGTTGTAAATTACAATTTTTATTGAAAACTAGTAATATGTTTTTTCATTGATAAAAATTATCGTCGTCAATACGCATTTGATTATTATCAAAAGACAATATAGCAGTATACAAATATTTCCTGGCTTCATCAGTTCACACTATTAAATAAATTTGCTGCATTGTATCGATAAAGAACAAATTGGAAGGACAAGAGGCAAAATAATATATTTGCCTCTTACAATATCAGTACTTATATAAGGTATGCGCGCGTTTAACTAAATAAGTGATAAATGAGTTGTGAATAATAAGAAATAGAGATATGAGAGAAAGAACTGAGATATGAAGATAAATTTGCCAATTATTATGTTATTTTCAGGGATAAATTTAAAACAATAGGAACGTACCACATTCTTCAGACGGACAAGAACTAATCTAATGCTCATCATGAATTCATTTTTAAATGCCCACTTACAAACAAAGATGAAAATGCGATTGAATTAAATATATCGTATCTACCAAGGTGATGTATTGTAGCTACTAAATATATTGATACCAATATATTTGAAATCAATCTATTTGAACTAACAATTATAATAATAAAGGCTGCTCAAATATCTTTTGTATCCTTACCTCAAAGCCTAGCAAAATTGAAAAACAATTTCCTGTTTTGTAAAAGGAATGCAATATTATAAAGTTAAATAGCACTCAAAACAAAAGAGTTGTTGAAGATAGACTGTATATTCAGTCTTATTTTCTGTTTTCTATTAAATTTTCCTTAACTTGAAAAAGATGTTTCAAATCGCATTGTGTAGATAATAGATTTTGCAAGAAATCTTCTCTCCAGAAGAAAAAAGTAACAAATCATGTAGTTTAAGTTGAATATCATTTTTCCTTATGGTTCTACGATAAATTAATATAATTCCATTAAAATATGATGAATATAACTCATGAAACTAATTTAGAAAACCCAGGAAAATGAATCGTTAAAAATGGTAAGAGGAAATGTTTACTCCTTATATAAGTTCAGTGGCTGCATCTACACTTTAACATTCCACGTCAAATATAAAACTGATTTGCGCTGAAGTGATCCGTAGCAAAAACCTACTAAATCCACATTCCCGCGCCAGGCACGCAGTAACCGCACGACAGTCGTGTATGGTGGGAAGCGTCATTGTCAGGCGTACTGGGCAATCCACAAATGGAGAGATACCGAGTCCTTGACTATGTAGTTTCGCCTCCATTTCAAGATGTTTTCCGCATCGCCATTTCTTCTTCTCTTCTTCTCCCTCTCTTCTTTCTTCTTGTTTGTTTCTCCTTTCCTTCATTTCTTCTAGTTATTTCTCATTCTTATCTATTTCTTATAGGCCTATAATCTCTAATATTTCTATATTTTATTTCTCGATTTCTGTGTTCTTTACACTTTACCCATCCCTATTTATCTTTCACTAAACGATTACACGTCCAATTCTGATCTTGTCATATCCAAACTTATACAATGTGGAATCCGAGTTCTTAAACTGTGGTTCGCATTCGCGAGGGGGAAGGCTTCTAAGATTGATTGACTATTTCGGGCGCGTCAACTGCTAAGATCAACAGTTCCGTAAGCATGTTTTCGTCGGGTGGTGGCGATGATCTCCCCCGCTGGATGACGAGTTCCAGCGGCGGCCTACCTGTCGGCTAGCGGAGTTTTCCCACAAGCAGGTATATCTCTCACCAGCGGGGCATCGCCTCATTCGGGACAAGTTCTAAACCGCTTACGATCCTCTCGGCATGTGTATAATTTGTATTGGCGTTTTTGAAAGATATTATACCACGATTATATTCGTAGCTAAGTAATAAACTCAATTTGAGGTGGACATCCCCTGAAAACGTTCAACTGGAGAACCAAACTTCGGGATTCGTAAAGTGACACACACACACAACCATTTTATTGAAATGTTTGATGTTTGAATCGTGTATGATAATCTCTGAACTCCAAAGAACAAACTATTCGATATTAAATGAAGTCGTAGACTTCCGCAGCCGGGGTCATGTGGATGACCTTGGCTGTTCGGGTGTCACCGCCTCAAATGCTGTGTTGCCGACATTTCGACCATCTTATTGTGGTCTTCCTCCAATCCAGCCCTGACGAGCCTTCGACGAGGTGTCACCCGGGCAGCCAAGATCATCCATATTCGATATTAGTTATTTAATTTTATAGAACTATTACGCTTCCAACATTTTGAAAATTCTCGAAAATATAGCTAATGCCCTTCATCAATCAGCAGGTCCCCACTCATACCTACAACAGTTTATAAATTGCCTAATATACTCCTGAAATAAGCCTATCTTCGCACAATATTCTTCTCCCCAGTCCCCACATTAGTATTTGGTGACTTCAATTCCAAACACGATAGCTGGGCTGTAGAACCACTTCCCCCAACAGAAACATTCTATTCAACTATATCATGATCCAAAACCTGTCTTTGCACCAATAGACTCTACCCTTTACCCATATATAATCCTAGAACTCCACCTGACATTCTAGATATTGTAGTAGACAAAGACTTTAATACCCTATGTCATAATTTATTATAACAGATTCCAGCTCAGATCATTGTCCTGTACTAATATCTACAAATGTAAACAGAATAATAACATTATCATCATTGAATCCTTTTCATAAAAAATAAATTGGCAAGTATTTGAAGATAAACTAAACAATTTAATTCCTCTACCTCATTTCCTAAAGATTACCAATGTAATAGAACGAACAATTTCATTTCTTACAGCGGCCATACTTGAGACAGCCAAAGAAGCATCTCCGAAACCTAAAAATCCAATACGTCACTTCATGAATCCTATCCCACGTGATATACTGATCTCTCATATCTCTCAAATGTCAAATCAATCACCAATGACAAATACATCGCCTCCCTTTCTTAAAAGCAAAACTTAATAATGCTACGGAAGCAGTCCACAAAGCTCTCCAGTATCCCGAGCAAACATTTCAACTCATTTCTAAATTAGACAAAAATTCAAGCAAGTATTGGAAAGTTTGCCGACATTTCACCCGTCCAATACAATCAAGCCCCCCGCTTAGAACAGAAACAAACATTGCACATACGACTCCGGAAAAACTAGACTCAGTCTCAGCACACTTGAAATCTGCGTTCACACAAGATTCATCCCCCATCGAGAAAATATCTAAAGAGAAATTCCTAAATAATCCGTACATCACTGTACAGTTACCTATAGAGTATACTTGTATCCCTCCAGCCAACGTAAAACAATCAAGAAAATCAGAAACAAATCTTCTCCCGGAACAGATATCATAACTAACCTTGCTCTAAAACACCATCCACCACATGCCTTGCTTATCTAACTGCTACCTGCAAAAGTTATGTAAGACTTAGATTCTTCTCCTCATGCTGAAAAACATTATTAATTCCCATTTTAAAACTCAATAAATCCCCAAAACTTCCATCAAGTTACAGACCAATTAGACTACTTCCAGCATTTGCACAAATTGTCTAAAAACGTATCTTAATCAGATTAAACGCCTACCTTCGTAAAATAAATGCAATTCCGCCACATCAATTTGGATTCCGTCCTCTTCACTCATCAACCCACCAACTATACGAACTGTTAAAGAAATAGCTCTAGCTTATCAGTGCAAATAATTCTGCGTAGCGACCTTCTTAGATTTCACGGAGGCGTTTGATGAAGTCTGGCACAATGGATTATTATTGAAGTTACGTAATCTAAGATTAGGAATATCTGTTCCAAATAATCAAATGCTTTGTGAATAATAGATTCTTCACAGTAAAAATGAACAATATCCTATCTTTACTTACCCCAATTCTAGTCGGGGTTCTTCAAGGGTCCCACCCTCTCCAACCTTTTTTAGTATCTTCACTGCACAATTATCAAAATGTGCTATGGATCTCTTTGCTGACGACACAGCTACCTTTACGTCCAGCGACTTAATCTCAGAAGCAATAAATGACAAGCTACAAGACTTAAATACCTTGTATGAATGGACAAAAAATGGGGATTGCACCTAAACACCTCAAAGTGTGAAACCAAAGTTTTTACATTGCGAAGAATAATTATCCCTCCCCTTTAAAAGTAATAACACTTGGGAACAAACAATTTTTTTCATACCTCCAGAATGAAAGTAGGTGATTTCAAAGGAAACGATCACGCTAATTTCTAAAATCATCATAAAAAGGTTTTATCAGGCAAGGTGCTGAGCTGTGGGAGATTTCAAAAAACAATGAGAAAAGTTAAAGGCTATGGAAATGGAGTTTTGGAGACGCAGCTGTAGTGTAACGTTAATGGAAATAATCAGAAATGAAAATATAAAGCAGCAAATGGGTATCACTTCGGATACAATGGATGCAATAGAAGGGAGTTTAAAAAGGTACGGACATCTTAGAAGAATGCCGTAGGAAAGATGGCCATTAAAAACTTGGAGGTGGCAGGTGCCAATGCACAGAAAAAGAGGCTTACCAAGACTTAAATGGTATGATTGTGTGCGACAGACAATGAGAAATCACCATATCAACGAAGAATATTGGCAATATAGAAGAAGAATGAAGCTTGCGGGCGAAAGACCCGCATGGTGTAGTTCCACTTGCAGGAGAGAGAGAGAGAGAAAAGCTAATTATCATCTATAAGTGGTATTTTCACTGATCAGGTAATAATAAAATAATAATAATAATAATAATAATAATAATAATAATAATAATAAGCAAGAGGCCAGTAGCAGAACTGGTACCTATTAGATTCGCTAGAGACCTGTAGCAGCGCTTAAGATAAACATTTTAAATCTAATAGCTGTAAAATGTACTGTAAAATAAAATGAAAGAAAACTGTAATATTTTCTTAAAATTTGAGCCAATTGCTTTAAAAATATTACTCGTAATGAGTATTATTAATGTAAAATTTGTTTGTTTATTAATGTAAAATTGATCTTTGTCTTCTTTCATAAGGACTAGATAAGAGGGAAACTCGAGCCACGTCGGGTATTTTGCTGATATTATGCGAAAAACTCATTTTTCGAAAAAAATTACAAGCCATTAAAGATCAGTCTTTGAAACACAGATTTCATTAAACGACATTCTTAAAAGGCTCCAAATTTTTCAATGACAATTTCCATGTATGACAAGTTTGTACCCTTCTACAACATTCTGAAAGTCATGTATCACCATTAGGGAACATAAAATAAAGAAAATGTAAAAAAAGTGTAGTTTGGGCGTCGGTAGATGCGAGCTAGGAAGGAGGATGAGGCAAGACCAAAAAGCTAGCCCAGTTCAAATAAATAAATGTAATAATGTAACTTCATTATCTGTGCACGTCTTAAAGCTTTCAGTGGGAAATAAATTTTTTTAAATTATCGTTCTGTATGTTGTCGTGGCAGAAGTGTATTTATTCACGAAGGGTATGATGTGGAACCCAAATTTGTAGCTGATTTGTCTTTAAAAATAAATTTTATTACATCGGAGCGAATATTTTGTTAATAATTCTTGACAAAAACTGATCATTTCTTTCTGTATTAAGAATTCAATTTGTATATGGTTTAGGTCCCAGAATTCAAGAATTAAGAAAACTTGCACAGAATATGTCTCCCCGTAATACGTCACACACAGTTTTTATTTGTTTTTGACATAAAATAAACAAAAAATAAATAAAATCCAAATAAATTAGAAAATAATTACGAGAAAGTCTATGCAATTTGTAGCATAGCACTCGTTTGCCATGAAAATGTAATGGAAATTCCCGCTGTTGTGGAGCCACGTCAGACGCACATTACTGCAATTATGCATTTCATCCATAATTTTCTGTATTCAGGAGGTAGTGGTTAAAGACATCTTAAAATAAAGTCCTGTACAATTTTTCGAAAATATGAGTAGATGTA
This sequence comes from Acheta domesticus, assembly GCA_031308135.1. Lineage (NCBI taxonomy): Eukaryota > Metazoa > Arthropoda > Insecta > Orthoptera > Gryllidae > Acheta > Acheta domesticus. The sequence goes on from JAHLJT010008756.1 coordinate 2,193,523, forward strand.
ATTTGCGTAAAGTACAAGCAAATTTAATTTTTTAAAACAATTTTGTCTCAAAAACGGCTCCAAATTTTTTGTTTAAATTTATCCTCGTATGTACCAAAGAATGGTAAAAAAATATGGGTTAGCTTCATTTCCCGCGAACTCTCTGAATTTTCGAAATTGCAAGAAGTTAACATTTGAAACCTACAAAATCGAAGATAATATTTTTGCCTTAAATAAATGGCTACGCACATTTTTTAAAAAACGAGTAGTTTTGGGGTAATTTGGGCTAGAAATTAATACAATTTAAAAAAAAAACATTTTCTCAAAAATCACTCCAAATTGATTCTTAATTTTTTTCCACGAATCGAACAAGGAACAATTAAAAGAGTGGCACAGGTTTCATTGAATATATTCATTGAATTCTCTGAATTTTCGAAAAATTTCCTCTTGACTGGGAGGTCCTAGGTTCGAGTCCCGACATTAGATTGTCAGCTAGGTCGAATTCAGTCGCTGCCTGGAGGAGAATTCTAGTGGCCGGCTGCTTTTTTTCTCCGATCAACACCAGGTGAATGCCGGAACAATACCCTAACGGGCCACGGAGCGCGCGCGATCTTACCTTCCTCTTCCTTGTCCTATCCTCATCCCTTACACACAAACATGCACTACACTACCACACATGGGAGACCGGCCGAGGGATTAGAGCTTGTCCTGGCCGGGGTGGTGCCCCGCTGGTGGGAGATACCTGGTTGGGGAAAACTCCGCCAGCCAACAGTAGGTCGGCGCCGGGTCTCGCCATCTAGCGGGGAAGATCACAGCCACCACTGATGAAAAAAACATGAACTACATTACCTCAGTAGTTCATGCGCCCGGAATCACTAGCAATCAATCATCAATCGAAAATTGCAAATTAATGCGAAAAAACTACGTGTTGATGCCACTAGTTCATTCTTCTATGTAAATAGTTTTTGTAAGATAAAAATATTAATTCTTAATGCAATCATAGAATTTTAAATGTGATGTTTATAGTTGGTGACCTATGAAACTACAAGTACAGGAAATGCAAAATCATGAGCTCATTGTTTTCTTATATTGTTTTCTTTTCATTATCTCATTACAAAAAAGTTCTAACGCTTGATACTTGTAACTGACCCACATACGCTTCTTAATATCGTTGGATAATAATGCATATTCTCCTGAAGACCCCGAAAGCCTGGGATCTCAATAACATACTAATTAATTAAGGACAGGATTAGTACAGTATCCTCGTATCCTTTTCAAAGGCCCCAAATAATTTTTAACAACTTAATTTTTACACAATTATTACTGTTACACAATTACAGAAATAATTTTTCCTGAGAAATATCGGATGTAAAAAATTGGATATTTAATTACATATGCTTAGCGACTAGTTATCTTGTGTAAACATTAGTAGGTAATGCCTTGCTATCAATCTATTACCGATATGAAGTTAATTTTCAACCAACCGAAGATGTGAAATGGTATGGAATTATCTTTTAGTTCTAGCGTCTTTCAGCAATTAAATTTAAGTACTACAAACAATTTAATAATCTCCATTTAGCTTCGTAATTGAAACCGCAATTCCAGTGGAACGTTTCTGGCAATTATTGCGGATAATGGTTATAGCATCGAGTTTTGATAATTCTCGTTTAGGAAAGTACTCGTTATTACCGCCCTGTGTTTGTCAAAATGCCGAACATTTTCGATTTGAATACAGACGTATCGTGTATATTTCGGTACGTATTCCAATAGAATTAAAATCAAGAAATATCATTTCTAAGTATTATTGGAACAAAATGCGACAGTTCGTAGATTTACCCCTTTTATGCATACACCTCGAGGTCTGTGTGTTTTATTATCCTTTCCTAGTTCTGAAAATTACAGTTATCCCTTCTACAGTCACCGGCTGACGTGTCTCAGGGCATCACCTGATGACACTGCAGTGCCTCTGACCGGGAGGTTCTAGGATTCGAGTCGTGACTCTGGCAGGATTTACGACACTAGTTGCATCAATGGGAGCTCTACCATAAGGCCACATGGTCACGTGCCCTCCCACTTGTAAAGTCTGTTAATAGTGGACTGAAATGCGTATCATGTTATCGAGTAATAATTCTAGAGAATTTACGTTAAGGTTTTCACGGGCGATATCGATACTATTTCACACCGCTGACAACGAGGTAGTTGTGGCAACAGGGCGAAGTCCGCAAGCTTTGTGTGACCAGCTCCCTCCCGTTCAGCAAAGCTTTTCCTCATAGTGCGAAGAAAAAAGAGAGGGGGGTCAATGCATTTTAAGTGGTCAGCACGGTCGCTCGACCATCTCGAAAAAAATCATAGTTTGTACATAAATTTCCTCATATTTTGGCAGTTCAAAACCATTTTTAAACTTTGTTTTATTGTACCTGGTTTACAAATGGCGGCCATTTTTGTTTCGCGCCGTTCGCGCCATTTTTCGCGTTCGCAGACATTTACTCTTTCCTTAATTTACTCAGCTCTAGGCGGTTATAGCATTCTAGAATAAAAAGCATTCAGATTCAGCATAC